>PVIH01010218.1:23033-30533 GCA_004025045.1 Sigmodon hispidus | reverse complement strand
AGGTGGGGATAGGTGTCCACAGGAGCTCTGGGCACAGACAACATCTCAGAAGTACAACCTGGGAAATGGAAGGAACATTTCTGTCAGATGGGCGCTAAGAAAGTTGTTAGTAAAGAAAGAATAAGAGACACTCAGAACCCAGTCACATGGAAATAGTGTCTCAAGGAGCCAGTTAGAGAGTTTGAGGAAACTGATCCTATGCTGTGAGTGCCATACCACATGGTTTCTCTCTATTCCTAGGACCTCACTGAGGGAATCAGCTACCCTTTGTACCAGCCAGTATCCACAGCATACCAATTCCCTCAGATCTTGATTACCACAAAGGGGCTTTCTCCTCCTGTACTTTGGTGATGGATTCCTCAATCCTTGTTTCCAAGCCTCTTTCCACAACACTGGCCATTAAAAACCCAGAGTGCTGCCTGTCATCATGTGCACACCTTTTATCCCAGCACTCAGGAGGCTGAGTCAGGTGGGTCTCTGGGTTTGAGGCCTACTTGGTCTACAGAGCAAGTTCCAGGATAGCCAGGGCTGTTACAGAGAGAAACTTTATCTCAAAGAAGAAAGAAAAAAATAGAAGGAGGAAGAAGAATAAAAAAAGGAGTAGAAAGAAGAAGAAAAAAAAGAGTACTTTGAACTTACAGTGTCCCAGAAAATTCTGACCTAAAATTTTAGTCTTTCAAAAAGCAATATGATGGGTGAAGGCTCATGAGACTTGTTTCCTGTGACACATCTAGGTCTCGGAGAGTGTTGAGATATTCCTCTGAAGACCTGACACCAACCCAGTGGGTAGCTGTGTAAAAAGAAGGACAGTACCCTGTTGCTGGGTCCTAGGGGCAAGGAGTGAGAAGGCTCGGAGCCCATGACATGGGACCCAGGAATCATCTGAAAAGCCAAGAGCTGACTCTTATTTAACAGTGGTGAGAGCCTTATATAACCTCCTCCCAGGATCCAGGTTGTGTCCTGAGCCAATGATGTTATACGGTCACTCCTCATTGGCTGGGCATGATCACCATCTCTGACAGTGGCTGTTGCCAGACCCTCAGGCACAACTCCAGGTTGGCTCATAAGAAAGTACATTATGGGTATGTTTTAGCAATTGGTTTGAGCCAATTTCCTTGATCCCATGTGCCTGTCCTACTACACTACCCAATAAAGTGCAGCATGTTGCCTTAACAGGGACCAGAGATCAATATGTAATGCTGACATTTTCACAAGCACATGAGCAAATGATGGAAGAAGGGGTAAAGGAATACCTTACTCTTCTACCTCACTGTGGTGATATGTTACACAGTCAAAACCTAGGCAGACAGCTCAGGAATTTCTTGATCTTTGAGTACAAGGACAAACTGCTGGGATTCAATG
Organism: Sigmodon hispidus; assembly: GCA_004025045.1. NCBI lineage: Eukaryota > Metazoa > Chordata > Mammalia > Rodentia > Cricetidae > Sigmodon > Sigmodon hispidus. The sequence goes on along the minus strand of PVIH01010218.1, from coordinate 29,171 downwards.
GCACACACCTTTAATCCCAGGACAGGGAAAGCCTTAATCCCATAACTCCAGAGACAGAATTTTCTGTATTTCTGTTATTTCAAGGCTGGCTTCCAAATAGTTCCTGCCTTTAATCCTAACCTGGATGAGATACAGCTGTGGAGGAGGGTATTTAAGGCCTCGTAGGAAACCAGCAGAGGCAGAAGTGACCAGGAGCGAGGCTGAGGAAGTTGGAAGACAGCTGGGTGAGATTTGACTGTGGTGTTTCCTCTCTCTGATATTTCAGCCTTTCCCTGATATTTGGCTCTGAATCTCTTTCAATACAATCTGAATTTGTGATACACCACACTGCACACTCATGTTGTGATCTTAGACTGTGTATATTCCTTTAAAGTTTCAAGAAAAACGTGGTCCTACTAACTCCATAGTTTAGTGACTTCTAGATCTACTAGAAAACAATGGAGCCACTGTGTCACCAAAGACAGTGGGCAGGGAGTATGCAGCTTGACACTCAAAGAGAATCCTGTAGTTAAAACCTAGTCTATGTCTTTTTCAAGGTGTGAACACCACACAGTTAAGCAGGATTCAGACTTTGCAAAAATTGATACTGAGACTCCCCACTAGATAAGAATCCTCTTGGCAGAGGGTGAAGAAGCACAGAGGAGGTAATGGAAAAAGCAAGTTATAAATACCAGTTCACAAATACCAGGACTTCAGAACAAGGACTGAGTTTGTGATCCATGTATCTTGCTTGGGTTTCTATAAAAAGTAACACACACACACACACACACACACACACACACACACACACCTTAAAAACAGAATCAGTTGAATTAAGGTCAGACTGCAGATCATATCACCCCGATAAAGAAATGAACCCATGCAGCTGTTTGAAGAATTTTCTGACTGCTCATCTTTGTGAGACTGTAGTCCCCAAACCCTGCAGCTTAGGGACTCTGTTAATGACATAGCATTATCAAGAAAATTCTGAAGCTTTTTCTGGTTATTGTAGGACTAAAGAGAGCATTAGAACCCTTGTTGCTGTGGTTGAGACTAGATCGTCACCAGAGAGGCTGGGAGCTACAGATACAAGGTGGAAGAAATGGTCAGCAAGAATGCTGGGCTTTATAGATGAGGAGAGCACCTGACTCTGAATAAAGCTTTCACCTAACATGACTTGAGCCAGAGGCCCTCACTGAAGGTCAACAGCAAACAGGGCTGGCTGGCAAGACTCCCACAGCCCAGTGGGACTTGTCCTGTAAACATTTGAAGAGCAATCCTATGAGGATCATCATTCACAGTTTGCACTCAGAAAAGACAGAGGAAAATGTTAGAGACTGCAAATCTAATCCCACTAAGTGATACAGGCAGATGACAGAAGATAGATAAACAGAGGGGCGGGGTAAAATCAGAGCATGAATCTAGAATGCCGGAGTGTTTCTGGAGGTGTGTCTTCATTTATAGAAGGGTGAGACTCAAGTCATGTTGCACGCAACCTTGCCAGCAAGGAAGATGCAACACTGGATCATTCTCTCTACAGTTTATTCAGGCCTTTTATTATCTTCTTATCTTTCACTCACTTGCTCATTCTCTCACTCACTCACTCACTCACACTTTCAGATGAACGACGAACGATGAACGACCCCGGGGGGACGTCCGCTCATGGCTAAATACCCTCTGGGCCTCCAATCCCAGTAAGCCACATGGACATTGCCCATAGGTCCTAGGATGCAGAAGCAAGCCACCATCCTCACCTACAGCCAATAAGGAGTTGTTTACTCCCGAGAGCACTCACCGTCAGAAAGGTGGAAGGCAGAAACCATAGCCACCTTTAGGGAGGGGTACAACGCAGCTCTCTACAAAGTCAGATTTCTGAAATGAAGAAAGAGGAGCAACATAAGCCTAGTTAACAGCTCTTCAGCTTGGCGTAGGAGATGCTGAGTGTGGGAACCTGGGGAATCCACAGTTGGCTCAGCAGTTAAGGAGTGGAAGCAGATATGTTGCTCAGAGTAAAGGTCCCCAGTGATGGGAAAGGGACTGGGAACAGTGGTTTTTAAACTGCCCATAGGGTAGTTGCCCCCTTTTACCTTATTACTTAACTACCTGGGTATCTCTAAATGGCCAAGAGACACAATAGTTTTTGCTTTTTCAAGTAATTTCAGACAATCCTCAGATAAAGAACTAGAAGTATGTGCCTGTCCCTGTTTGATGTCACCTGAGAAAAGAAGGGAGTCATGGACCATTCACAGTGATAAGCAAAGTGCAAAAGCCTACGAACAGCCATCCACAGTAAACACTGGGCTAAAATGCAGGTGCCTAGGAACAGCAGTTCATAGTAAACACTGAGCTAGAGTGATAGAGATGGGCTGGGGGGAGTTGGGGACAAGAAGTCAAGTGTATGTAAATCTCTGGAGCACAGACCTCAAATCTCATTATTCATATTATAATTGGATAATTAAAATGAGGCAAAACAGCCAGAAGGCTGTTGTCCCGACCAGAAATTCTAAAAGGGACAGTGTTCTTCTCAACTGAGAGCATAGATCTAGCCAGAGGAAGAAGGAAGCCCATTTGAAGGAAAACTGGAAGGTGTAAGAATGCATTCTGATATATCTAAAACAAAGAAATGTAAGCATGAGTCTATGGTCCAGCCCACACCCCTGGGAGAGCTGCTTACAGGATGGAGAATAAAAATTGACTTGAGGTTGGAAGACAGACAGACAGACAGACAGACAGACAGACAGACACACACACACACACACACACACACACACACACACAAACAAGCCACTTCTGATGGGGTCAGCCCTGCCCTGAGGAACATCAGGAGCAGAAGGCAGTCTCTAAATGGAGATTAACAACTTCAGGACAGTTCTTCCTGAAGATGAAGGTCATAGAAAGAAGGGCCGCTCAGCAGAAAGCTTTGTGCCTCTCACACTTTCTCCCACAGGCAGCCTCACCTGTGGAAGGCCAAAAGGCCACTGTGGAATCTAAAACTGATCAAAAACTATAAAGCAAAGATCTAAGAAAACTGGGAAAGGCTTCTAAGAGCACTGTGTGGGTGAAGTCCCTGAGCAGATACCCCACTGCATGTTTTAAATGCATAGCTTACCACTAAAACCCACAGAGATATAAACAGACAACTGTGCTCAGGTCAGCATTAGTAAACCAGCAGGATTAAATGTCTTTTTAAATGTGTGTGTGTGTGTGTGTGTGTGGTATATGTGTGTGTGTGTGTGTGTGTATGTGTGTGTGTGTTCTCAGATCTCCTGGAAATGAAATTATAGGTAGTTTTGAACGACTTGATATGGGTCCTGGGAATTTACCTCTGGTCCTCTGGAAGAAAGCCTCTTAACTGCTGAACCATCTCTCCAGCCCCAAATTTTGTTATTTTATTAATTATAATCCTTCCCCTCAAGTTATTGTAAGAAAAAAAAAAAACATAGTTGCATGAGTACCTGGGTAACCTCAAAAGACCATAGCTTCTTGACCCCCGCTACTAGATCATAATGGGTCTGTATCCACCAAGCAGTAAGTCTGTAGTTAGCCCAATTCTCAAAAGCAAACTAGAATTCCAGTCATGAGATGGTGACAACCTGGACTTGATAGTGAACTACATCAACTATGGAGCCGGCACCAAGAGGCAGGGAGAGGAAAGGCGACCAAAGGTTAGGTCCTCCCCATCCAAGAGGAGCTGAGAAGAAGACACAGGATTGGAGAGAAAACTATGCAAGGGATGCTGTGTGGCAGATTCGAGAGCATCCATGATGTCCCTTTGACATTCTGTCCGTTTTCCTTCCCAGTTGCCAGCCTGCCTTTGTAGGGAGCAGCAATCTTCACATTAGCTCTTTCATAGCTTACCTCGGGAACAGCACACTTGCTCTGTTTTGGATGAGATAGGGATCTGAGCCTACCCTAGTTTCCATGAGCCTTTCAACCCAATGTTTGCAGTCCAGGGGGATTGGGTTTATTGCTTTGGATAAATATGGTCAGCACTAGGGGAGCCATGCAGGGCACTCACTGCCCCAGGGAGAGTGACAAAATGTATCTACCTAGTTTCCATCAGCTGTGGGTCACCACCAGTATGTTCCTAGGAGGACATTTTGTTACTTCTTATTCCCTTTGTTTGCCCACAAGCAGGAGTCTAAAACCACACAGGAAAGAAAGGCCTCAAAAGGAGACAGGGACAAGGCCAGCTCACATACTTTCCATGTCCCAATCCCCGCAGCCCGACATTCCGTTCCATCGACGAGGAAACAATATAATGTACAGTCCTGTCACCATGGCTATTAATAACTTGGATGGCTTCCAGAACCACATGGGGACTGGGAAATATTCCATCTCTAGCAACTGCATCAATGTTAAGATGTTTTCTTTCTGAGATTGTGCCTGTGTGTCTCTCTGTGTGTCAGTGTCACGGGCAAAGGTTGTAAATCTCCGGGCACAGGGATACTCTGATTCACACTGATAAGAATGAGCATAGGACCAGTGCTTCCTGGAAGACTTAGAAACCAGAGAACTTGGGACTAGAGAGATGGCTCAGAGGTTAAGAGCACTGACTTCTTCCAGAGGTCCTGAGTTCAACTCCCAGCAACCACATGGTGGCTCACAACCATCTATGATGACATCTGGTACCTTCTTCTGTATACTGTATACATTAAAAAAAAGAAAGAAAGAAAGAAAAAGAAAAAGAAACTCCAAATTCCCAGATACTCTATTAGTTTCCAAGCCTAGTTTAGAAAACCAGTAGGGAAATGTACAATGGAGTGGCTGGGGAAACTTTCATTCATGTATAACTATGATGTCTAGTGGGAACTTGTATTTAAATTTCTCAGCGGCCATCATGGTTAAGAGCTAGCTTCAGAATCTTCAGCAAATCTTTGTTAATCTAGACAAGCAAATGCACAAGAAAGAGAAAGAAAGAGAAAGAAAGGAAGGAAGGAAGGAAGGAAGGAAGGAAGAAGCCCCTGCGCACCTTCCTTCCCACTTCCGGGGACCCTCTGTCTATGTTTAAGGTTTCTCTTGTATGTCTTCTGTGGCCCGCTGCCCAAGCTTTTTCATCTCCCACTCAGTCTTTGTTCAGTGTTAAGGAATGGGACCCACCCAGTTTTGAAGAATGAATCCCTGAGATTATTAGTATTTCTAAGAAGGCCATGTGTAATGTGTCTGTTTGTTTGTTTGTTTGTTTGTTTGAGTGTTAGATGCCAGACCACCAGGAGCACACAAAAGGAAAGGTTGGCTGGCATTCCAGGGACCGCTCTCCTGCACTCTTCTCCTGGCTCCCTCTCCTCCTGCTTATAAGAAAGGAGTAAGCACACAGCCACCATCAGATCATCTGCCATCAGGAAGGCACAGCTGCTCTGGTCCCAGGTGCTTAGAAGGTGAGAAAGGGTAGGGTGTTAGCGAGAGTGAGAAGTTCAAGGCTATGCTAGGAGGGGACTTGCAAACCTTTGAGCTGAAGGTTGCTGGGGGAACAGGCATCCTAACCAATACCCAACAGGATGCAAGGGAAGTGTGGGTGTGTGTGCAGATGAGATGACGGATCAGGCCACCCATTCTTTCCCAGCCTTGGAAAGATTCTATGAAGACAGTAGTTATAGAAAAAGATAATTCTCCTACTCAAGAAATGGTTGAGATCTAAGTCTTGGTCGGATCTAAAGTCACCTTAGTGGGCATCTGTCCCCTGTGCTCATCCTCTCATCCATCGCCTCCCCATCTTGTCTTTCTCACGCCTGTCCCTGTTTTCTTTCTAACTACAAACATAACAGGTATCTCCACCTGCTACACACACAGTCCCTGGCTTCAGTGCTTCATAGCTCTAAGCACAGGGAACATCACCTTGAGTCAGTCATCAGTCCCTTTCCCTTTCCAGCTAACAGTGATGTCAGTCCACATGGGATGATGTCAGTCCACATGGGATGATGTCAGTCCACATAGGATGATGTCAGTCCACATGTGATGATGTCAGTCCACATGTGATGACGTCAGTTCACATGTGATGATGTCAGTCCACGTGGGATGACGTCAGTCCACATGTGATGACATCAGTCCACGTGGGATGACGTCAGTCCACATGTGATGACATCAGTCCACGTGGGATGATGTCAGTCCACATGGGATGATGTCAGTCCACATGGGATGATGTCAGTCCACATGGGATGA
>PVIH01010218.1:0-22933 GCA_004025045.1 Sigmodon hispidus | reverse complement strand
TGTCAGTCCACATGGGATGGTGTCAGTCCACATGGGATGATGTCAGTGCACATGGGATGATGTCAGTGCACATGGGATGATGTCAGTGCACATGGGATGATGTCAGTCCACATGGGATGATGTCAGTCCACATGTGATGATGTCAGTCCACATAGGATGATGTCAGTCCACATGGGATGATGTCAGTCCACATGGGATGCTCTTTATTTATTTGAGATTTCTCTCTTTAAAAAGCACACTAACTAACAATCTCTGTGTGCTCCTGTTGCAGAGTCATGCTCTGGGGAGTAGGGGTAGGTCTTTTACTCTGGTGTACTTCTTACCCATCTGTGACTTCACTTAGAAATGAGTTGGAGACAACTCTCTCTAGAAACTTTGCCAGTGCCTTCCACTTGCTTTCACAGCATATGATGCTCTGTTTTCCATGCCTTCAAAATGTTGTGCTTAACCTTCAGATCATAGTCTGCTTCCTTAGTTTCTGTACATTGGGGTGCACAGAGCTGGATCATCCAACTGTGATGGGGGAGAAATGAATGCAAAGTATGAATGTCAACTTCAATACAGGAAAAAATTTTACTCTATTGAGGGGGCAATGTCTGTATTTCCTTTCTTGAATGAATCAAAACACACACACACAGACAGAGAGAGAGACAGAGAGAGAGAGAGACAGAGAGAGAGACAGAGACAGAGAGAGAGCTGGAATTACAGGCACAGTGCATGCACTTAACTGTTCACTTTCAATTTAATTTATTTTAAATTCTGTGTCTCTCTGAGTTTCTGCACATGAGTGCGGGTGCTTGCAAAGGCTTCAAAAGAGTGTCAGAGCCCTTGGATCTGAAATTGTGAACCACTAGACTTGGGTGCTGGGTCCTGTGCAATGGCAGTATACACTCTCAATTGCTGAGCCATCTCTCCAGCCCCATGCACTTGGATACAAACTAAGGTCCTCATGATTGCATACTGAACACATTCTTGACTGTACCATCCCCCAACCCCCTTAGAGAACAAGCTGGAGGCTTTGGAGAATGTAAACATGCCCCCATCATTTTTCTCCTTTAACATTTTTTAACCAGGAGAATTGAAAGCAGATGTTTGTATGTGAACACTTAAGTGGCTTTATTTGTAGTAGCTTCAGATTGGAAGGAATCCAAGTGTCCATCAAGAGGTAATAGAACAAATGGCCGGAGAGTTCTGTGCCGGAGCACCACTCAGCAGTGATGGGGGAAGACTGACAGCAGTCGCACAATGACTCTCAAAATTACTATACGGTAAAAGGAAAACAAAGAATGAGCTGCCATCATTCCACTGACACACAATGCTAGAAAATGCAAATTAACCAGTGACAGAAAGTGGGCCAGATACCAAAGGACAGGAGCAAGCACAGGCTGAAGTGCCATGGGCACAAGAAAACATTGACAGCTGCTGGGTGTTCTTCTGGTGGCCTTGGTTCTTTCGAAGCATATGCCCCTGTTCAAGTCAGCCTGTTCCACACTGGCACCTGCGGTGCACTCCACATCAATTGTGCATGTGTAAAGTTACTGAAGAAGAAAAAGAAGCAAAGGGCTTTGTGAGTGATAGTTACAAGTGGATACATTTAAAGAAAAGTGTCAAAGTTTTGTAGAAATATTTCTCTTTGTATGTTTGCATCTCTGTAAAGCTTGAAGACTTATCGCCCTGTTCCTGTATCCACGGTGACTGCTGTATGACACCAGATAAACTCTTCCATCTTGGAAGAAGGCTTCTTAAAACCAGGCAGTTATAAGGGGTGAAACATACCATCATCCTACATGGACTAAGTTTAGGAAGTAAATAATTCAATAGCTTTAGGAAGTCCCTGAGACTGACCAAGCTCAACAGGCTCCTCATTCCCCAAGCGTATACAGTAAAGACTGTTGGGAGATATCCTCAGACAAGCTGAGCTACCCAGGAAGGGCAGCCCATCTGCTTGGGAGAGACATCCTGCAGTCTGTGGAGCTTTGTAGTTAGCTGCAGTTTTCCAGCTTTTGTGATCTGTCATCCCTGCTGGAGTAGACTTTGGTGATGCAGCTGTTTTGAGTCATTTCTGGCCCATAAATAGCCCCTCACCCATACTTCTGTGAGTAACTGCAGCTCATTAATTCACCAGTTGAGGTTTTGTGGTATCCTTATTTTGGCCAGTGTTGGTTCCATATCAGGGGAGAGAGAGCAGCTGTTTGTTTACACTGTTTAGGAATCATGCAGCACAACAGACAAGTGCCCCCTAATTCTCCCACAGTTGGCCTAATAAACCATCACCTAATCTCTGGGTGGTGTCCAAGACTGGGAGACAGCATCTGGCAGAAAGCAATTTGCAGGAGAGAGACTGGAAACTGACAGTTTAGAAAGTCCCCAGGATTTAATGTCCACACATGTGACAAAGGATTTGTTCTCCATGTGTGACTTTAGGCTACTGTGGGAATCTTTACTACCAGTAGGGAAACACTGAAACCACAGGGGGAAGCCGTAATGGAGTTCAGAGTGAAACACGCAGATGGAGGGGGAAACGGACCTGTGTGGATTTCATAGGATAGACCATCCTTAGGCTTTCAGCCTCTGTCTCCATGATGGAGTCTCTTGGGAGTAAGGGCATGAGGTGTTTTTTGTCTTACAATGTTTGGTTTCATTATATTCTCTCTATCTCGGTCTCTCTCTTCTCTCTCTCTGTCTCTCTGTCTCTCTCACACACACACACAGAAAGAGAGAGAGAGAGAGAGAGGGAAAGGAAAGGAAAAGAGGAAGAGAGAGCTTTAAAGTCTCACCTGTAGCCCAGGCTGGCCTCAAACTCAAGGCAACCTTCATGTGGCAGCCACCTGTATAACCTTGGTGTTGTAACTCCCTGGGTGCTGGGGTTACAGGCATGAGTCACCAACACCCAATAAACTTGAACTTGAACATATGTCCTAGCTGTATGCTCCATCTAAACGAAGTACTTTATGAAAGTTTTTGAAGTAATAGAATATTTTTCATAAACATAAAGAAACCATCTCACGCCCCGCCCCCCGAATCTCTCATCACTCTCCCACTGGTCTTCATCTCCTCTGCTCTTCTCATCACCCACAAATCCAGTCTTCCCAAGCTCAACATTCCTTGGGCATTTCAGAATCCAGGCCCAGCAGAGCCTCATAGGTAGATGTGAGGTAATGTCTACAGCCCTGTAAGGCCAGACTGTAGCCTCTGTTCAGGGTTCTGATTTCAAAGCCCAGTGAACAGTTTTTCTGTGTGATTAGCTAAAGGCTCTACTGTCTCTACTTTAGACATCAACTTCCTTTCTTACAGCTGTCTAGGCAGTTGCCAGATTTAGCCCCATACTCGTGTCTAGGGAGCCTATGGGATTTAGTCAAGGTAAGACTGGGAGTATCACAGATCAATACTCCTAAGTGATCATTAGCAGGGAACTTGTAAATACAACATCCAAATCTGAATAGTTGACTTGAGAGAACGCCATAGTTTCTTGTCAGTCCCTTGAATTAACACAGGCATAATTTTTCAAGTGAAGTTTCCAACCTTAATAGATCACAAGGGCATGAGCTCATTGGGGTCTATCAAGCATTCTTTAATAGAACAGAGGGGGCATAAGCCAGCAAGGCCTGAAAGGTGGACCAGGAAGATTCTGGAAACACCCTAAATGAGAATGCCTTATCTTTTTTCTAGCATGTTTCACACTGAAGATAGAGCCGGAATCCTATTGAACAGACTCACAGACTCAAACAGGACATAAAGAAGGATCCAAGTCAGAACCACTGTCCATTCTCCCTGCTCCTGGTCCTTCTCCCTGCTTATGGCCCCTTCTCTTCATGTTGAGTTCACTAAAAGACATTTTAAAGAGATGTTTTCTATAGTATGGGGGAACATTTTCATAGCATTCCGGTTACATCAGCTATAGGACTCATTGTCAACCCGATTGCTTTAAGGAGGCAAGAAGCACAGAGCTGGGTGTGCAAAGGCAATGCTTCGAAGCAGTTTCTTTGGAAGGACCTGTGTGTATGGCAGGAAGACAGATGCACTTAAAGATGCCTGCACCAAGCATCAAGCAGGAAGGACAATAAAGAAACTCACTTTACTTCTAATTACAAACATGAAAATCACAAAAAAATACAAATACTCTCTATCTGTGTTTAAAATGCTGATTTTTTTTTCCATTTTACAGCATTTCAAATGAATGAGATGGTTTCAATCCAGTGAAAGCACCAGGTTCTCTTCATGTCTATGTGGAATCCCTGACAGGCTACTGTGAATGATAAAACAGATAAAATGTATGTTTGCATCAAAACCACAGCTGCTTAATTTCTTTAAAATAATTTTTGCCTTGTTATTTTTAAATTGGGAATTAAAAGATAAATGTATAGACAAAAGAGAGCCCACAGAACTGTAGCTTTCGTGAGGTTTTGTGTTTGTCAGTTTGTAGGTTTGTGTGTATTTAAGTTGTCGAGGGTTTAAGAAGAAGTGGCACCTTTCTCCTGGGGACCGGATGTTGTTCCATATTTGGATGTGCTCAGGCAAACAGAGAAAAGTCAGAGTTCTTTCCAGCTATTTGGTTTTCCAGGTTAGATACCAAAACAAAATCTATGGGATTGCATCAGAGAACATAGTCGAGATTTTTGGATTAAGGGAGAGAATGCATGTGGCATTGCTCATTATGGGGTTGGGCCATGTGCTACATAAAGAAAGCTGTCATCACCATTGGCAAATCCATGTTATGTAAGGCCCAGGCTCCCTGTAAATAGAGTATCAACACAATAGAAATGCCAGCAGCCAAAGGCCTTGTATGGGGTTAGCCTGGCCTGGCCTGCCTGTTTCCACACCGGAAGGAATCCCAGTCTGTCATGAAACTAAACATCCAGGTTTGCACATAACCCTGAAGTAGGACATGTGAGTACAAATGGTTGAAATTACTCAGAGGAGAAAGTCAAAGCACACTGTGCAATCGGACTCTGTGGAATGTGTGAGGCACAAAGCACCTGACTGAGCTTGCTTGCATAGGACCATTTAAAGTCATCCTTCAAAGAAAGTCTGCTTGCATCACTACCCCAAAAGGAGAGTATTATCTTTCCAAATTAAATGACTCCTAAGCCACTTTCTCAGCAATATGATCCTGACTATGGACTGTGTGTCCATTCACAAGTGCTAAGAGTATGAACCAGGAGTCAGGAACCCTAAATTATACACAGGTTAAACCACTTCCCAGACAGGTGACCCAAGACAAGTACCTCAGTCTGAGCCAAACATTCATGTTCTTTGAAAAACACATAGTCATAGTAGTCATGAGGGGCTTCATACTCATGTTTGGAAAAACTGAATACACATAGACATAACAATTATAGTAGCTGCTGAAATGTGTTTATTACAATAGAATCATAGTGTCTGAAAACATGGTTAAAGACACAGGAAAAAAATGAGACTGTCTTGAGTTTATGACATAAGTCAAATTTCTGAATACCTGAGGCTAATTTATAATGAACTGAGATGGATTCAGCTTGCAGTTCTGGGAGAGAGAGTTTAAATACACACAAGTAATGGCCAAGTCCTCAGTGCTGGACCATCTTACAGCAGGAGGTAGAAGAGACAGTTATAGCCACTGTTATAATAATTCCAGAACAACCATCCTCAGCACTGAAACAATCAGAAATTATCATTGCCCCTTACTACCAACAAAAGGCTGGGATATCATATCCAAAGGAAACTCTAATTCCCTCAAATCCAAAAGGCAGTTCAGATGTTCAGAAATGACCCCAATCTGGACCACAGGAGGATTTCTGGTAGGTAGATAAAAGCCAAAGTTCCTCGGGAAACTTGTAAAGCTGGCTGCCATCCACCAAAAGGAGTCATTTCTCTTACCTCCAGCAAAAATGGCATATGGCTCTCCAATAACATGTACCCCTGACACTTATCTGCAAAACAAAGTCCACCAGAGCACCCTTCTCTCTTGATGCCTGGCTCTTCCCTCCCGGAAGCCATTCACCCTCCTTATAACCCTCACTATGCACTATCCACCCTCTTTCTCCCCTTTCTCCAGATAGCCCTGGCCATGTCTAGTCTGCTGGCCATGTTTAGTCTACTTTCTCTGCTCTGGACTCTTCCAAATGCCTCTGGCTGTTCTCTCTCACACATTCACAATAAAACCTTTTCATACCATGAAGTGGTCATGTCATCAGTTTATACAGTTTCTATCAAGTGAGCCGCTCCAGAGCATCTCTTCACTGACACAGATAACTGGTGTCATCCGCCACATGACTAGTCGCAGAAATGAATATTATAATTGGCATGAGTGTTTCTTTAATATTTTATTGGAAATGTGTGTTTGTATAGATACTTGTGTTTTCTCTCTTTGGTTTGTCATTTAATATGACATCAGTTAAGGAAATACCAGTTAAAATATTATACATTTTGAGATACTAAAAGAATATTGCTCAAGGGACATTGTCACCTTTTCTAATATTTATGATGTGTTTGTATGAGTGATAGCTACATTGTGTAATTATGACCTGGCTATTGTTTTCATTTGGAAATTAGGTGTGACATACAGAGATATGACTGTCAAGTTGACAAGGAACAGGCTCGTGATGGCTGCTCTTGGTGGTCAACTGACAACATTAGAATTAACTAAAACCCCAGTGTCTGGGCACACCTAGAAAGGATTTTTTTTCTTAAATAATTTGAAGTAGGAAGACTCCCTTTTATTTCAGATCTTTTGAGGTGCCTCTCACCTCTGTCTCTGATAAAGAACAGACATGATAACTGCCCGTGTAAGGCTTCTCCAGAGAGATCTCTGAGGGGAAACCCAGTTTTGTCAGATGGGATCTCATGTGTGTCCTGCACAGGCTGTCTACAAACCAGGGGAGCAAGAAGCCAATAGTGTGGCTTTGTCTGGGGCTGTGAACACAACCCAGTTTCTTTAAGAAATAAAGACTTCTTCAGGACACACAACACAGTTTCTTTAAGAATAACATGCCAGCAACAAAGAAGTCAGCTCCTCTGTCAAATTTGCATGGTCACTTTGGAAGCCAGCTACCCTTTTTGGACACTTTCATGTAGCCAACAGTATTAGCAGGGCTTTTGGTGTCTTTACTCAATTAATCCTCAAACACACCCATGGAGCAGTGTGACTGTTTTCTTCTGAAAGATAAGAAAGCTGAGGTAGCGAGAGCTTAATTAAATTGCCCCAAATGACAGAAATGGAGTCACTAGCAGGAGACAGAGCAGAGTCTGAGCCAGCAACCTGAACCCTGAAGCACCACAGTCTAGTAAAGTTGTACCAAATGCATTCTTAGCTGTTGGCATTTATTATTAACCAGTATTGGTGACTGATATTTGTCCCGACCAGCAGGATGAAAAAACAGGGACCCGCAATCTAAAGGGGAGAAATGAGAGAGGCAAGAGACATGAAGAATGATACCCCAAGACAGTATTTCATTCAAGCTAGGTGATTTTTATTTTTCTCGGAGGGGTTTATATAGTGAAGGAGGTCAGCAGGGCAGAGAGTCATGGGGAAGGGTTGGTATGCAATCTAATCATAGCTGCAGATAATTTGCATAGGTGTTTCTTTTTTTAAAAAAATATATTATATGCATTGGTGTTTGGCTTGCATGTCTGTGAGGGTGCCAGATCTTGAAATCAGAGACAGTTGTGAGCTGCCATGTGGGTGCGGGGAATTGACCCCAGGTCCTCTAGAAGAACAGTCAGTGCTCCTAACCACTGAGCCATCTGTCCAGGTACTCCTTTCTATCAGGAAGATAAAGCTATTCCTGGCAACCTAGGGCAAGTCATGTAATTGCTGGTAAATGGCTAACTATAACAGGAGGGGAATAGAGGCCTATAAACATGGCTAACTCATAAACTGAAAATGGCTAAGCTTGCATGCCTATACGAAAAGGCCAAAGTTGGCTCCTGGCAGATATTTATTTGAAGCCTTGACACACTAGATAAGAAAGGAGTCATGTCCCTATTGAGGCATTTGAACACACCATCAGTACAGTTAGGCCCTTTGGACTGAAACATTAGCTAAATGTATATTAAAAGATGTCAGAGGCTGGATGGAAGGAACTAAAATAGAGGGTAAAAAGGCCAAAGCAAGATGTCAGGGTCACCTAACTGCCACCAAACACTTATGATCGCACATATGTAATAAGGGGTCAAAGGGTACATAACTAGTACGCTATTGCTCAGGTGCTGCCCTTGAAGGAAGCTCCCAAAGCCTGCTTCAAGACTTCAAGATGGATTGTTACTGGAAACTTTAGATAGCCCCATGATGGGCACTACATGGTACTGAAAAAGACTTAGCTCTCTGTTCTGAGGTCTTATTCTCATTAGTAAAAGACTTTTTCAAGTAGATCTCAAAAGGAACTCGAGGGCTGTTCTATTAGACTTTGAGAGAAAACAACAGGGTGAGCTGGCTCTAAATCCCAGCAACCACAGAAGAGGGATACAGAGAAGCCATGCTGTGTGAGCCAGGCTAGAACTTGGCAATGGAGGTTCAGCAAGCAGCCACATGGAAGCAAGTAGCTATGGGTCAAAGTGGGGATAACTTCAGAGATAGTGAGATGACCCAAATTTTCAGAGAAAACATGTTTGGACTTCAGCCAGATTCGGAAGGAAGGGACGGAGAGAGGGGGGAGATGTAAAGGGGAAATGTCAAAGCTGTTCTTTGCTGAGTTAGGACTCAGAAAAGTGGGCAGCCTTAGCGGAGCTGTATGACTGCAGACTCCCAGACAACCACACAAAGAGGGTTTTAGGGAAGGAAAAGTGCATTGTCTCCTTAAAGGAATAATTATTTCTCCCATTGTTGCGGGGATTCCATCAGAGAAGATCACTTAAAGTCTTTGTGCCAACAGAGAGTCTTCATTACAACCCTCTGGTGACTACACCTGGATATTTGGAATCCAAGTGTGGCCCTGAGACTTTCTGTCTGATATTCTGTCTGGAAAATTCCCCAGGGTCCCTTCCTGCATCTGCAAACTAAGCATATAGTTTCACAAGCCAAGATATAGGATTATCAAAAAATAGGGGGGTCCAGCTGACTTCTGAAGAAAGCCTATACCCTTGGGTGGTTTTTCTTTCCATTTTTTTTCTTAAGGACTCTCCACTTTTGAGGTACCAAAATTAAGGCACATAGTCAACTTACAGCCTTTGTCATACTATGTCTGCAACAAGGCTTTAAGTGGCTCAGCCTTTCTGAATGGAGGTCTCTTGGCCAAGTGCTTGACAGGAAGAGACAATGGTATGTAATGTTCCAATCTTTCGAAACTGTCAGGGCATCATGTCTCCACATAGGGCCAGGTGTACCCCATTATGGAAGGGTCTATCCTTGGTGGTCTCTAAGGTTTCTGCAACATTCTCCTCTCCAGATCAGAGACTCTAAAATCACTTAAGAGACAGATGAAATTGAGGACCAAATATAACTCATTTCTACCACGAGAAGTCAGAGAGCTTGTTTCTAAGCTGTTTAGAGGAGTAGATTAGTGTTTAGAGTAGAATCAGTCACACTTCCAGGAGCTTCCAGGCATGGGGCTCATTTAGGAGAGGAGGAATTAGGACCCAGAGCTGTCCTCTGCATTCCTGACCTCCAGCCAGGACACCTCTGGGACCCAAGCTTTCAGGGTTTGTGGTGGAAACTTGCCTGTCCACTCTCTATCTTCCATCCTCATCCAAATCGTTATGCGAACCAAAGCGTCTGAGAACAGCCGCACCTGTGTCTACTATTGTACTGATCTGTGGATTGGTTAGAGCTTCCTGATTGTGGAGCTCTGGAAGGTGAAAGATCAAAAGCCAGAATTACCCTGCACTGTCTTTAGCAGCCACATACCATGCACCTTCTGAATCTGTCGCAAGGATGCATTAACACAGCAGATATCCTGGCTACTTTTATGTCAGTTTGACCTGGTTAAGTCATTTGAGAAGAGGGAACCTCAAGAAAATGCCTCCATAGGATCAGGCTGTAGGCAATCCTGTAGGACATTTTCAAAGTTCCAGTCCATTGTGAGTGGTGCCACCCCTAGGCTTGTGGTTCTGGGGTCTACAAGAAAGCAGGCTGAACAGGCCATGAGGAATAAGCCAATAAGCAATACTCATCCATGACCTCTGCATCAGCTCCTACCTCCAGGTTCCTAACCTGCTGGAGTTCCTGTCCTAATTTCCTTCAATGATGAGTAGTGATGTGGAAATGTAAGTCAAATAAACCCTTTCCTCTTGGTTATGGTGTTTCATCACAATAGCAGTAATACTTAGACAGCTACCCGTTGGCCTTGACCAATGCTGGCTGAGAATATCAGCAGAGAGCATCTGAGGCCAATGGTAGAGATTTTCCTGCTTTGCTACAACCTGCCTACCTGATGTCCTCACCAATGTTTTTGATAAAAGCCTAGGCTTATGACTCCTGGTTCTATGACTACAAAAGCTCATATTATCACTCTCACAGCAGGAAGTTTCATTTTCAGCAACCTGACTTAGTGGTCCTGGGTCACAGAGACTCAGTGTAAACCGTATTTTCTTGTCTTTGGAAGATGATTTATGTTTTATGTTATCCTAGTCACTGTTCTAATCCTGTGAAAAGACACTGTAACCAAGACAACTTTTGTAAGAGAAAGCATGTATCGGGGGCTCACTTACAGTTTCAGAGGGTGAGTCCAATGTGGTCATTCAGGGATCATAGTGTTAGATATGGAGCTGAGAGCTACATCCTGGTCCAAAGGCAGAAAGCATGAGCTTTTGAAACCTAAAAGGCCAGCCCCAGTGGCACACTTTCTCCAACAGGGCCACATCTACTCCAACAGGCCACACTTCCTAATCCTTCTAATTATTTCAAAGAGTTTTACTCCCTGGTAACTAAGCAGACAAATATATGAGCCTATGGGGTAATTCTTATTCAAACTACCACATGTGCTAATAATAAAAATAACCTTTCCAAGAGAATTATGGATCCTGGGGAAATGGCTCAGCAGTTATAAACGTGTACTGCTCTTGCAGAGGACCATTCTAGTCTTGGTCCAAGAACCCATGTTTGGCGGTTCACATGGGCAATTTCAGCTCTAGAAACTCATGGGAAACTTTCATGCATATGTAACACACACAGAGACAAACACACACACACACACACACACACACACACACACACACACACACACACACACACAGGGGGAAGGAGACAGAGACAGAGAATGGTAGATAATAAAATTGCCCCTACTCAACTCTTATCTTTGGCACTCTTTCTAAGTTGCTATTCCAGGCGTCTGCTGATCTGAGCTTCCCTTTTCAGGTAGCTGGAAACAGTTTCCTTCCTTATAACAGTAATAATTCAGAATATAATCACTCACATCCTGGACTCCTATTTCTCTTCAAGAGTTTTCTTTAGTTGTAAGACTCTTCTTATTCACCATTTACTTATTTTGATATCAACCTCTTTCCCCATCTCCAAATCTAATTAGCTGCTTGGAAATCTACTTGTCCAATCTGTCTTCCCATCCGCTTCCCGCTGCCAGTGCTGCTGGACACAGCTTGGTCCCCAAGGGGAAGGCGGAAGGTGTTTTTCAATTCGCAGTGAAATTGGCACAAGGCTTTCCTCTAAGATAAAGTAACTCAAAGCAGACCTGATGAGTAGGATGTGGCTGTGTTTGATAATAGCCTGAAAGCCCATTCATTCACCAGTAATGGACTGGCATGTCAGATAGGTGCCCATACCATGCTACTGCCCAACAAGGAAACTGGGACACGGTTCCCCTCTCTCTACCGAGAGCCCTTTACACAAAGAGGCCACCTGAAAATCTCAACATTAAGCTGTGAGTTTACACATTCCATTTCCCCTCCAGGAAGGACCCTTTAACCAAAAGGGCGCAAGGTGCCTTTGTGCTTACCATGGCAATGAGTAGGAACAGGGTGCCTTCTCCTGAATATAAAGACTATTATGTTACGATAATGCTTATACCTGTGTGGCTGACGGATGGCAATGAATGGGGGCCCATGTCCCGTGTGGCTCCGTGAAAGGTCATGGGTCAAGAGACACTTAGACTGGGCCCAAGTGGAGAGACTTTGTTATAGAGAGAGGGAGGAGAGAGAGAGGAAGAAGAGGAGGAAAGGAGAGGGCGAGAGGGAAAAGGAAAGAGTTGAAGGTGGGATTGCTTCCTGGACGTCAGAACTCAGGGCGGGGCCAAGGTAATTGCCATTGGTCAGGTGTAGCTTTAGGAGCGAGGACAGAATCCTAACCAAGAGCCCATGCTGCTGCTCTCTCTCCCAGCAGGTTCAGCCACAGTGGCTCAGCTGAGGCAAACCTGGCACCTGGGTGTGTTTGGGAGAAGAGTCTAAGTCACCATCAAGATTGGAAGCCTTGTCTAGTTGAGTCTTTATCAAGATGATGGTTGGGCCTCCAGCCAAGGTAGCTATCAAGGAAGGTTCAGAAGCAAAGAAAGTCCAATCTGGTGAATCTCTTTCAGTCTATTGGACCTTACCTGGAGACAAATTATGGAAAAGCCAGTCTGAGTTGTTAACGACTTGATTTTGCCTTAACTATGATGAAGAAGCAGACGAGCCTGTTACCAGTTCTTTATCTCACTAAAAGGCTACTCTGCAAGAGAGCTGGATTGACCTCTCCAGGATATACAATAATTGCTTCCTCTGCCCTTCTTTCTAGCACATGACCCCTCCCACGGAGCCAGGGCTCTCTCTGAGGCAGGTGTGAAGCATCAGCAGGTTCCTGATAAGTTAATACTCCAGCAGTTGTATCAGCTCCCAAGAATCCAAATAACCATAGAAATATCTACCAACCTACTATTCTCCTGTCCTTGAAAACATTGTGACTCCATCTAGACACCACTGCACTACAACAGCAGGCACTTCTGAGTCTCTGCTCACACAGGACGACCCCAAGCACCAACAAGGGGACTACACCTTGACGAGGTTGCTCTGGCTGATATGAAACTCTGGTTTCAGCTTCCCCATAAATAACGGAACAGGATGGCCTAGGAGAAAATAAGTTCCATAGAGCCTCTTCCCTGTGAAATAGCCTCAAGGGCTCTTATTCTTGTTTTCCTTCTACATGTCAGAAAAGGAGAGTTTGGGGTAAATTTAAACCCTGGGGCTTGTTTGAAACAGTAAACAAACTAATGGGCTGTTTTCAACAATCATGTTGTTCTCAGGTTCCCATGGGAACAAGGGTCAGCTATGCTCAGAGTCAGCGGTGGGGACAAGAAGAGTCTTTCAGAGGGAATAAGCCACCTGTGGCGAGGTGAACCTTGGAAAAAGCCTGTTTGCTCCCAGCATAAATACAAGCCTGAATCAGACTACCCAGAGAGCACAGAAGTGACATGAGACTGTATTTAGGTTAATGTCTGTGCAACTACATTGTTAAAAATGACCACTTGATTTGCCAAAGGGAGAAGCTGGCTGGAGTTTCTTCTAGTGACCAGTGACAAACAGCCCTGGAAGACTTGAAGCAGCTTTAGCAGCTAGGAAGTGTTTGTAGTGATTACCGCATTATAGGATGCAGTTTACCTGTCAGAGTGCCCAATTTGGATTATGGGTAGAGAATTTCTTACTAAATAGTTTTGATAGTTTGCGAAACTGTTTGTTGTGTCTGGCACTAGTATTGTTTGCAACTTTACAAACACAAACAATGCCTATTTCTTTGACCAGTATTTGTTGATAACAAAATAATAATAATAAAAATCATTCCTTGCTTTAGATTGAGATTAATCCTTGCTTTGGGTTGAGATTAATATTTCTAAAAGTAGAGAATTTCCTTATTTCTATGTTACTTGAAAGAGACTGAGTAAAGATCACAACAATATTCCTGTTTCTAGCTAGCCTCCTCAGCTCCAGTGCCTGGGTGAGGTGGCTAATAAGGTCAACTCAGCCTCCTACAGTAATCTCCACTCCTACCTTGAGCAAGCTGCACCCTGGCACCACACTGGGATCTGGAATCCCAAGAATGTGTTTGCATTTATCCCAAAACTCTCCTTTACCCGGGGGTCCACCCTGGGATTCCATTCTGGTGACTTGCAAACACGTAATTACTCATTAGTCCGTTCCCACAGTCCGTGTGCAGACTTGTTTACTGTTAAGAGAGAGGGTGGGGAATGGAGTCCGGGAGTCTGTGTCACTTGAGTATCATGAATAAGAACACATCTGCACTGACCACAGCATTCCTGATCATTTGAGCTCTGGGAATCAAAGGCCTTGTCTTCTTTCTTCATCTATGATTCCCCCAAAGGCACGCTGGGAAATTTGCCTGCAGATCATCCAGTGGTACCCGTGGTACCGGCTGGACATTGACTGGCATCCATCAATGAGGAGATAGGTTTGTACAGTCTGCCCTTGTGTGCTTCCCATCACAGATCTAGTTTGGTCACAGCCCTGTACTATGGCACACAGAGCTATTCTGATGTCTTCAGAGGTGTAAAAGATGGGCCTTCTCACGTCACAACTATCCAACACACCAGAAAGAGGCTCAAATCACCTACAAAGAAATTTGGGGCAGGGGGAACAGCATCTGCAGTCACCACAGGACACAGTGAGTCTCCAAAATTTTACATGCATACTTTATTACTGAGAACCACCTGCAGGCAATGTGCTCACTTGGTCCTGCCTAGAAACACCTGGGCAACCGGGATAGTCTATGGATGGCATAAACGGCATTGTTTTCTTGGAGTTGGGAGTGTGGATAGTGTTGGCAAGCCATTCAGCAGAGTATAATCTGAACAAACATGCCTAATACCTTTTCCTAAATCCCCCCTAACCTCCAGGCCTCAAATACTAAACAGGAGTTCAAGGTGTTGCAATAAGGTCTACTGTATTTAACAAATACGATGCCCACAGGATGGAAGGCATTGTCTGGGGAATGGAATAGGAGGGCGGGGTTTAGGAACTAGGAGTTTTATTCTGCCAGGGATGCTAATGTTCTGGTGACCTCAGCCAAGGTCTGTAAATTGTTACTATCTGCAAAGTGGAGATAATGGACAGCCCTGCCCATCCCGCAGGATGGCAAGGAGACTAATTAGAGAGCTCATTTGAGATTCAAAGTACTTCTCGGCCCACAAGGAAAGTGTTGGAAGAACAAAGGAGACGCTTGTGCTCTGCTCCAGCAGTCTGGGGACCACAGCAAAGACTCTCCCAGGAATTCATCTGTTGGAGAACCAGTGTTTGTTAATTAACTGGTATTAGGAAGTCATTGTGGCTACCAGGGGTTAATGGAAAGACTGAACTTGCTGAGATGGGTCTATAGAGGTGTAAATTGAGGGTTTCTTTGTTGAAGAAGGAGGGTTCCCTATGCTAAGCACCAGGCTGCCTAGAGCTAAAGGCCTGGTCTTTCAAATGTCTTCTAGGAATTCCAAGTAGGCTGCACTTAGCATAGACATGCTTCTTTTCAATGTTATAAAAACAAAAAGAAAAGAAATATTTTCTTTTTTACTATATCTGAAGCAGAATTATGTTAAGAAATAAAAAGAAAACAAATTAATTAAGACACTTTTAGTAATTCTTTCATAGTTTTGTGGGAGAGTTCCATCCATATAGGGATTAGCATGGGAGCCCATACAGTCACACATGTATACATGTGTGCACCTGCGTACACACACCACCACCAAATCAGTTGTCCAGCAAGAAGCTAGTATGATATTCACGAGAGTTGGAGACTGACAAGGAAGATATGAATGTGAACTTCACAGAGTGGAATGAAGCCGCAGTCCCCAGAGTTCCCAAAGCATGGCTCTGCCTTGCAGAAGGAGGCAGGTGAACACAAGCAGATGGAAAATTAGAGGGTTAGCGAGACCTTGGGGCTCCCTTCTGATGGCCCAGTCTGAGGAGATGCCAGGACCTTGTTCCCTGAGTTGTGAGCCACCTCTCTTCCCACCATGGGAGCCCAGATGTGTACATGAGCAGGTGCATGAAGTTCAGGTATTTCTAGCCAGCCCAAATGTTGTTTGTATATCGCTCTACAGTGACAGAGAATGAAACACCTCGTTACAATGGGGTTCAGAACATGGCTTCTTGGAATTTGAAAAAATCAAGAGACAGGAAGGGTGGTTGGGCCCTCTGCAATGTCCTTTCCAGAAGCAGAGGAAAGAACAACCTGAGGAGACTCAGGGGGCGGCTCTGAGAGCGGGATTGCTGTCACTGGCTAACGTGGGGGTTTCTGTGCTTCCTCAGTCTTGGATTCTAGGGCCTGGGCTGTTGATGGAGGCTGGCAGGATGGTTAGTGTTAGTCAACCAAGAACCTTTCACATGCTAGAACCAGATGCTCCCCCCACCCCTACCCTACCTTTGTGGTGATAATATTGTATATTTAATAAAAATAGTCTGAAATATCAGAGGACAGAGCCAAGCCACAGGGTTCAGGGAGTGGTGACCCACACCTTTAATCCCATCACTCAGGAGGCAGAGATGCATCAGGATCTCTGTGAGTTCAAGGTCAGGGGGTGACGCACACCTTTAATCCTAGCTCTGGGAAAGCTGAACCAGGAAGTAAGGTAGCTGGGCCAAGGGAGAGAAGGGAGGAGTCAGCGTCCCCTGCCACTTCCCTTTTTCTCTGAGGAGGGAGGGGCTTGGAGTCAAAGGATTCATGGAGACAGACCTGAGGAGTTGGCTGGGTGAGAAGTGGCTGTGGTTTGTTCTCTGTCTCTCTGATATTCCAGCTTTTTCCCAGTATCTGGCTCTGGGTTTTTTAATAATACGAAATCAAATTTGTGTGATACACCTGCAGTCATCATCACTTTAGTGATGACTTAGGGGGTCACCTGCTGCCAGGAGCAGCCATTTTCACTGTCCCTGCAAGCTGCACATTTCCCTGTGTGACAGGAGCACCCTTTAAAAGTGTCCATCTGTCACCCTCTCTTGCTCCTTTGCCTGTTCTGTCTGTCTGTCTGTCATCTAAACTGCCTTTAGCTCTTTCACTCCCCTCCCCGTTACACCAGATCTGTTGTGTGGAGCATGTTCTCTTCACCACCCACGCTGGCATGGCCCACCAGAGGTATCCCGTTTTCCGCCACTTTATGATTACAACTAATACCATGCATGTCTGCCTTTGCATATTCTCATTGTGTGCATTGCATGCTCCATATCCCCTGCAAGCCTGAGCTATCAGGCTCTGGGGCTCTCTCCCTCCCTCCTCACTCCTCACCACAGTCATGCCACCATCCCCCTCTTTTTTTTTTTCCTAATGCACATGTCTCTTCTCACCGACATGGCCACTTCATGTTCTGAAATGGATCGGACCCAGCAGTGCAGAGGATACCTTCTACTCAGAAAGTCTTTACTTGATTCGCCGTGACCCGTGGAGCCTCCCCAGTGTGTGGACTCTCAGACTGATGACTGGGTTCAGCTGTGCTGACTCACGGTCTCCTGGCCATCTTTTCTAAAGGCCTTGTCCATGTCCGTGAAAGTCCTCACTCACAGCCTAATGGTAGTTTGTTTTCTCAAACCCATTTCTCTTATACACAATTCTGGGGGCTTTTTGCTCCCCACCTGTAATCCTTTATTAAAATTTCTTTCTAAATCCACCTTCCTGTTCTACTGGAATCCCATTTTTCAAGTTTGCAAGACAAGGGAGTCGGAAGCCAGTGGCTTGGGGTGGTTATTGTAGCCTTGATTATGTCTAATATCATAGCAATGGCACAGTGGAAGCTCAGAAGCCTCCCTTGAATGCAAGGATTTCACATGCGTGCGCGTGCACACACACACACACACACACACACACACACACACACGCACACACGCACACACGCACACACACACACACACCTCTTTCCTGTCTCACCACACTGAACCTTCCCTGTGTACTTCTTGACCATAGATTATTACCATCAATGATGACAGGCTATGAATCCCATTGTGTGTAACTGTGGAAGTGCAGCACAATCAACCCTGCTCCTCTCTCCACAGTACTTGCTGTGAACCACAACACTCCAGCTGTTCATCACACAACAGTTCTAACTCTTTAGTAAGCTAAGTTAGCTGACAGGGTCCCCTGGGGGGACTGGGCATTTTCTTATCAATAATGAGACCTATTTGGATAATTCCAATTGTGCTAGTTAATTCTCATCAGTGTGACTGAACACTTAAGAAAAATGGTTCAAAAGAGGATGGATTTGTTTTCTTTTTGTCTTACAGAGTCAGAGGTGCCAGGCTGTGGTCTCTGACTCTACTGTTGTGGTCCTAAAGCAAGGTAGGACATCATGGTGATGAGGGATATGGCAGGGGAAGCTGGTATGAGGTACAGTGATCGAAAGGATCCAGAACTCACTGGCAAACTGAAGCAGAAGCCATGGAAGAATGGGGCTCTCTGATATATATGTGTGTGTGTGTGTATATGCATATATATGTGTATGCATATATATGTATATATGACATATATGTGTATATATGTATATATATGTTATATATAACATATATATGTTATATATAACATATATATGTTATATATATAAAACCAAGAGTCATCTGCTTTGGGATGATGCCTCCCACAGTAGGCTTGGCCCTCTCCTCTCACATTAGACATCAATAAAAACCTTTCTTCACAGACATGGATGGCTACAAGTCAATTCTATAGAGGCAAATCTTCAGCTGAGGTTTCCTCTCCCCAGGAGACAGGTTGTGTCAAATTGATGATAAAAACTAACCAGTACACCTAGTTTCCTTAGCAATAACCTTTCAAATGTTGCTATGCCTCAGAGACAGTGAGCACCGATAGACACCAACACAATCTTTATTCAATGTAGTCAAGGCTCTGAGCTGTCTGAGTGGGAGGATGGTGAGCTGGATGAGCATGAAACATGTGGTTATAACAAAGAATGTCCCAGAACTTCTGAACCCTACCATTGTATGGTTAGTCACACGCACACTATTGCAGAACTCCACTGCCTATTCATTCCATAAATGTCTGTGAAGAGGAGGCTGACCTAGAGCAGAACTTCCAGAGCATTTTTGAATATCTCTCAGGCAGTAGTGTTGCAGAGCCCAGGAAAACACCATTGTCTTTCTTAAGAGAAGAAACAGAGCTCTCAGTCAACTGGGGTTGAGAGAGAAAAATGAATGCTGGGCAGCAAAGGTAAGGGATGCCATAAAGGAATCTTAGAGAAAAAAAAGCTGCCTCAAATCCAGGATTGCCATGACAGCTTGTTGGCAACAAGCATTTTTTTTTTCTTATAGTGGACATGACATGTAGTATATCCAATGAAAAGCTTCAGAGCACCTTCTATATGGAGTAATAATAGGGGAGATAAGGCTGGGAGAGCAGCCAGGTGGGAACCCAGACTCTGAGGGCTGGATAGAAGAAGGGAATCCTGTAGTGAGCCTGTGCAAAGCCAGCCCTCCCACCCACTGGCCTATTGGGATCAGAGTCCTAATGATAATGCAGAGCAACTATTCAAAATCGAATTTCAGCATATGATGCCCTCCTCAAAGTGCATGAGGCCTAATGTATTTCTTAGATACCTGAAGCTCAATCTTAACTAGGCTTCTGTTTCCTCCTCAGTCATGGGCAGCTGGATAGAGTTTTTGACTCTGCATTCCTCCTAACTATGCTTCAATTTCCCTACCTACTCCTACGGTGCCCACCACAGACCAAAACAGTTCCTTTATTTCACAGCATACAGAGAGATATTTCCACATCACGGGTGTCTGAGGAGTGGGTGTTCCTAGCACTGCATCTGGCCAAGCATGTCTTGTATATTTGTTTATTACAGAATTTATAAAGAAAAATTTGAATGGAGTGTGTTCCTCTCCTCCTGGGGGATTTGCTTCATCCCTGATTTCCCTGCAAGAGATCTTTTTGTTTACATTTGCTTCATGACTTCCAGATGCGACTGTAGATATTAAATCAACAAACCCTCAATCAGCATACATACGAATATCTTCAAAAAATCGCAAAGCTCCTCAACTTTAAATTTTAAACTTTAAAATTATCTCTTAGCACTTTAAAAACACAAATTATTTTTAAAAAGACTTATTTCCCCCTTCAACTTAACCTCCATCTGCAAAGTGTTATTTGTGCAGGTCTTAGACTATGTATGTGTCATGTGTCACAAGCAAAGCATACCAGCTGAATAAAATACATGTGAGCAGTTTCTTGTGATAAAATGAATAGCATAACCTCTCTGGATCACATGCATGTGTATGTGTGTGTACACGTGTGTATGTGTATGTATGTGTGTGAATGTGTATAAGTATGTGGGTGTGAGTGTGTGCATGTGTGTGAGTGTGTGTGTTGCAAAGAACAATCAATATTAAGTATGCTAAAAAACATTTTAAAGGACTCTGGAAATTTAAATAAACCAGCAGACTGTTATTACCTACAGCTACCAGCTTCTTTTTCCATCAGTTTTTCCTCAGGTCCAATCAAAGTTTCTTCTCACCCCCACCCCAACTCTGCTTCTAAGAGAGCAGTTGTACACTGCACTTTTTAAAGAAAACCTAACTGACCACAAAGGTGGTGTTAATGACCCCTGTTGACACACACTACCATGCATCTGTTAAAAATGGCAAAATGCTTGAAACTTTATTAAGCAGTGATGCTTTATTGGCATTGAAAAACTGTCATACATACAGTCCTACGAACATAAAAAGAATCCTGAAGGAAATACCAAAATGTTAGCTGTAACTGTCTCTGAGTGATTATTTTTTTTATAACTCATATTGTTGGTTTTGTACATGAGAACAGACACACTACCAGCTGCCACATGAGAGCTTATTCAGGAATGTTGCTGAGCAGATACAAGGGAAGAGAAATGGAAGAGAAAAAAGGAACAAGCTTCCAGTGGCTTCTCCTTATAAGAGGATGGTGGACACAGGTTTCCATGGCCATGCCTAGGGGCCTGCCCTCCATACAGCATATTCTGCCTGTGCCATGTCAGGTTAATGGGCTAGCACATTTACTATGCAGCTGATCCAAAGTTTGACAATGGCCATGCTATCATTATTATACAAAAATGATCTATTTTAACCTTGAAAATCTTAGCCTGTTATTACATGCCTTCCTGTCATTTCTTGTTGCCACCAAGGTTATTTGATACAGATAAGTTGTATCAGCTTCAGGGCCCCAGGCAGCCACTTATGGTGATGGTGTTGTATCTACCTAGGACTCTGTCATCTGGTCCTTGCACAGACTGCAGGTGCAGCACATTGTGCCACTATGAGCAAGAAAAAGAGAGGAGAGAAAACGATGTGGAAGAGAAGAACATCAACACACACTGCAGGATGTTCTCTGAGATAGCTGGCAGGGGTGATTTGTAAGTATTCATCTTAGAACAGTTTCTCAAATAATATGGAAAATGCACTTGTGCCAGGGGCAGCTGCTGTCCCTTGTGTAACTAGAGGTCACAGATGTGGGTTGTTGTTCATGCTGCTGTTGTGCTCACATTTATTGTTATAAATCTTAGTAAGGTAAAGGTGTGAGTGATTCCTTATAGACATTTTAGACAATTTGGAAGTTATTCTGCATCTGTGGAAGCCACTCTGGATTGATAGAATCTATTCTGGATTGGAGAACACTATTCTGGATTGTCAGAATCTGTCCTGGATTGATGAATGGACTATTCTGGATCAGCAGAATCTAGTATGGATTTGTTTCTGTATGTTATGGTTTCTGAGATTATTATTACCATTTAGAGAGGGGGAGAGTTCACATAAGCATGTTCAACTTGAGTTAAACCTTGCACAATGCACATTTATTTAACTAATACTATACAATTCTTATGTTTTCATGTGTCGACTAAGTATACATTTAATTTATACAAGTGAAGTCTTGTAGAATGTGACATGTAGTGTGTTTTCTTAGGTTCTGTGCCTGTCTAACTTCTATCAGAGACCAGTGAGAGCCCTTCAAGGGCCACTGTGTCTCAAAGAAATCTTTTTCTCTTGACTTGTCGTGCCTGGATGCGTGTGATGGCAGGAAGCTGGTCCTGGTAAAAGTAGACAGACCAGGACCTCAGGCTATTTCCATCTCCTCCTCTGTACAACTCTTTATTTACTTTTGTTGGAAAGATAATTTGTTCTATTGCCAGAGAATTTTCTAATATCCTGCCACCAAGATCTGCACACAAAAGAATGCTTTAGAAGATCAAATAAAACACACACACACACACATACACACACACACACACACACACACACAGAGCTTCCCTCTGAAAGGGATAAGAGATAGTAGTGTTTCTGTCTGAAGCAGCAGCATTTCAGAGAAACACTGGCAAACCCAATCAATGAGCCATTGTGAAGGGCCAGTGTCAGAAGAAAAGGAACGTGAGGTGCCCAGCAAAGAGGAAGAAGGAGCTGTGGCCAGGCTGAGGCTGCAGTCCTGAGTGTAGCCCTGCCCTGCAGGCCAGGCCGTCAGGCTCTCCTGCATGAAGATCACATCTCACTCACTCACTGTCCTCCATCAGATTGCAACGCCATAAACACGCTCAGTGTTTGCCAGACAGTCAATACTAAGCTGAGAGTGGAGAAGGGGATGTGATGAGAGAAGAAGAGGAGAGAGGAAGGAAGAGGGAGCTATGAGGAGGAAGGAAGGAAAGGAGGGAGGGCTCCGCATATCTCTCCAGCTTGTGTCCCATCACCCACTCAGCTTTGTTGCTCTGTAATGGACGGAGCGAGCTAAGAGTCCAGCAGAAGTAAAACACAAGTATACCAGTGGCTGTCCCGTTCTCCCAACAGGTCCAGCCATTGCTCAGAGCTAACCTACTGCCTCCCAGAGAATAAAGCAACCAGTGTGTGAACTGAGCATTCTTCTGTGTTCACTGAGTCAGTAAAAGGTTAATAGTGAGAGCATACTCCACATCAACAAGCAACGAGAAACCTACAGCATCAGGAATTTGAATAGGCGGAGCCTGAGGCGTGTCAGCCAGCCAGGCTTGTTCCCTGGATTCAGGGAAAGACTTGTCTCAAAGATGAAGGGTGATGGAGAGACACCTGACATTGACCACTGGACTCTGTGCTCATATACATG
>PVIH01010217.1:0-76937 GCA_004025045.1 Sigmodon hispidus | reverse complement strand
AAAAAAAAAAAAAAAAAAAAAAAAAAAAAAAGAAATAAAAAAATTATATATTGGAAAGTATGCCTAAGTTCTGTATAGAAAATATACATACAAAAGAATTTACTACATATAAATCTATACTTTTTGGTCTTTGTATTAGGACTAAAATAACAATGGAGTGTGTACAATGTAAGTTCTTTTGTTCTAATAAAAGTAAGTAGAGGTCTCAAGGTCCCAAGGTGGCTTGGTTCAGCATCCACTCTAGGAAAATCTACATTACTCATCCCAATATCAAGACTGGGTCATGTGTTCCTCTGGAGGGTATGGGCTCCAAGGTGCTGGTCCAAGGTGCTTTAGATCCCAAGCTATTCGGTGGTTGAGGTTTCCAGCTAGACTATGCTTTGCTTTTTGTTTAATGTCCACTAATGAGGATTATATCCCCTACTAATTTTTCTGTGTTTGTGATACCTCACTTAGGAGGATGTTCTCCAAATCCATCCATTTGCCTGCAAATTATAGGATATCATGCATTTCTTAAGTAATATATTCTCTAAGGTATATTACAAGATTGCCTACTGGGAGGATGTAAACTGATGGACAGAAGAGTGACTGACTGGGAGAGGTGGGAGGGGGAAGGGAGCCTGAACAAAGAGAAACATGGTTAAAAATATGACTTCTTTTTCAAAGTAAAAATAGTGTAAATGCAAAAAAGGTTGTCAACCAAATTAATAAAATTTGCTTATCTTAATCAAAAAACAATAATAGTTTTAGTAATTTATGTATATACTCTATGATTTTCTTACTACTTAGAATTTACTAAAATGCATGGATATAATGCGATATCCCTGACCAAGATTAAATAGTTTTTATTGTTTGTTAATTTCAAAGGACAGTAAAAAAATGTCTTAGGCAACTGGTATTGTATTAGGAAAATGAATTAAGGAGTGATGAAGAGACACCATTACTTTATAAATAAAATTAAAGTTATATTCATAAATTTTGCATTATTTCTATAAAGAAGCATTTAGATTAAAATCACTTGAAAAAAAAACTTCAAAAGTGTTATTTGACTGTTTTTTCCTTTGTATAACAAAGCACAAAATTTTTCTGTTAGAGAGATTTTTCAAAAAATGAAAACCATTTCTATCATAGATCATTAGCATTTGAGTTGAATGGACCTGCATTAGTAAACTCTTCAAATTTTCCTTAAATTTCCTCAATTTTAAACATCCAAATTTCTTTAAAATAGTTATGATTTACTTTTTAGTGCCTATATGCATTTCCTGTCATTCCTTTGATATTTATTATTTTTTTCCAAAAATGTAAGTTAATTATCCTTTCGTTGTGTTCCTGGTATTATTTTCTGTGGGAAAACATCTTTAAATTATCTAAAATTACTAAAACTTTTGTAATTTCTTCTTTTTATTCAGTTACTGTCATAACTGGGTTACAAGACCTCTAAAAGTCCTTACCAGAATTAGTGGGATGAAAGTATCATCTTTTCTGCTGCAATGGGAAACTGTGGAGACTGACTTTTTGGTCAAGTAGGGAAGATATTCACAATGAATGTAAAAATCTTTGCAAGCTAAAGTAAAACTAAAGAAAACATTTTTGGGCTATCTTAAATTTTATACTATAAATAAATCAAAACAAATAATATTTTTACATCAAATGTTACTTAATGTCAAATACCATGAAATATCAAATATTTGTATAAATATTTATGAATGTGTATACAAATTATATATAAATATACATCCATTTATACATGCACCACAAACACACACACAAAAATATGTATCTTTAATCAGTGGAACCTAGATTGTAATCTTAAAGAGAATTGTGGTTACATATTTTGGGAAGACTTTTAGTTACATATAGTTTTTCTGTATGTATTGTTGATATTATCAGAACTTCCACTAAATATTTTATATTCTATGATTCTACCACAAGTAGTTACTGTCTCAGATTGTTCATTATTTAAGGGCTAATAATAGGTTTATTTGTGGTATGCCAATTATTTATTCAGTTGTTTTATGCATCATATGTTCAGAGAAAGGAAAATGCAATAGAAAAATAAATCGAAGCAATATCCTGAGAAGCTTCTAGAAAGATCCAGAGGCTGAAGTGACATTCTGCTCCTCCTATTTGTCTCTCAAGTGCTATTTGTATAGCTCTTGATTATTTGCATCTATAGAGAAAGACTCTAGTTATGATAGAAACAAGACTGTCTCTTGCCCCAACTAACGGATTTCATGTATAGAAGCCTATGCTAAGGCAAGAAGAGGTGGATGATCTTGTATGATTTATAAATTAAATCAATATGAAATTTAAATGGAACCATTTCTCCTTGGGCTTCAATAGGCAAGGTAATTTTCTGTGTTGTGTGAAATATTTTTTTCTTTTTTATAAAACTAAAAAACATAGGAAGTTTTGTGTTTTTGTTTCCAGAATCACTAACATAGGTTGAATTAATGTGAATTTTCGGCATTTACATACATTTGCATAAATTTACATATAAAAATTACCAACAGTGCAATGAGCCAAACTTAATACAATAGATCTATTTAGGTGGTCTGAGTATATGAAAGAATAATACTCATAGAAAATAAAGTTTTGAGGATAATTCTGATGAACCAGCAACAATTCCTGGGCATCTAGGCAACTGAAAGTTTTATCGAATGCCTAGATAGTTCAACATTGATTTATAAGACAGAAGTAGTCTGTGATTGGAATTATACGGGGATATAATTTTTTTGTTGTGTTCAACTGTTTACATGCATCATGGTCAGTTCAACACCCCAATTTCCTCAAGTCTCTAGAACATTTGCCTCCTAATTTCATACAGGTTTTATAACCCATTGAGTGTAATTAGTGTTGCTAATACTCACCTGTATGAGTGACTTCACTAGGGCATGAGCAACCTAATAGTAGTCTCAACACTCCCCCAGCAATAAAAGTGACACTCTCCAGCAACTGTCCACTGTAATGTATCCTTAGTTGTATACTTCAAAATTATACAGTAAGAATAGTAAGATTTATAGGTCTTATAGCATGTTAGAATTCATCAGGTGTATTATTTTGGATATGTAACATACCAATCTTATTTTCAAGTATTGAGTACTTTACATAACCTTTTGTAGTAAGCCATGCATAACCTATAAATTGACACATTCACATTTATCCATTCTCAGAAATTCAGACAGAGTAATTATATCAGTATAAAACATTACATAGATAAGAATATTTTTCTAGGGGTCAGTGGTTGGCAGATTTAGAATATTTAATGAATTTTTTAATATTATCTAGAGAATCTCAGTAAAGAAAATATACTGTCATTCAGATTTGAAGATTTATTTCAAGCAAAGAATGTATGAGGCAGGATTCAGATTAATTCTCAAAGGAATAATATGGTATCTGACATTGTTACAATTAAATTATTTACTTTAAAATTTAGAAAGTTTAAGGCTTATACATTATTGGTAACCTATTTAGAGAAATCCTAAATTTAAGATATAAATATTGATGTGTATGTGAGATTGTACTTCAATAGTAGAACATTTAATTAGCATGCATGATGTCTTAAATTCTGTCCTTGCTACAAGAAGAAAGATGATATAAGTATGTTTTTCTAATTCAATTATACTCTATTAAGACATCTATTTAGATATTTTCCCTGAATTCCTGATCTCTCCAGGACTTTTATCATACACAAGTGTTGAATTTTGTCAAAGACTTTTTAGGATCTAAGAAAATAATTATGTGGGTTTTTTTTTAAGTTTATTTATTTACTTTTTTACTTTTGAATAAAGTCTCATTTTTTATCCATATATCCCATTGTTCAAACTACCTTCCCCCTTCCCCTCCTCTTAGTCACCCCCTCTTCTCCTCGTCTCATCATGTGTTTTTCTTCATTATCTAAACATTAAAGACATCTTAAATAAAATTCAGCTCAGAAAAAATTTATATCCTTTCTCTTTTTTTTCTGAAGAGACACCATTACTAAGATAACTTATGAAAAAAAAACATTTAATTTAAATTATATAGTTACAGATGGTAGTAGACATATTGTTTATCATGGCAGGGAATATAGTATCAAGAATATAATCATGACTTCTGAACAATGCATAATTAAATGTTCAGACCTGAACACCTGGGAGATTGGGGTTGGAGACAAGTAACTGGGAATTGTATGGGCTTTAGAAACCTCAAATCCCATTCCTAGTAACACACTTTCTCCAAGAAGACTGTAACCTCTCTTACAAGACCACACCTCCTCTCCATTCCCATACACTTCCACCAGCTGAGAACCATACATTCAAACAAATAAGCCTATAAGGACTAGACTCATATATTCCCTGTATATGAGTTTAAAACATTAGATAAAAAATGTGAACTGAATAAAATGGATACATCAGTGGTAATGTAAGAATTATTATTGAAGAAGGTGAAACAATGTATCAAAGTACCAGTAGACCAATAGTATTATTTATACTTTATTGGATCTGACACATTTCCTTAGACTCTGAAAACATAATATTACTATTTCTATTGAAATTAGATATATTTAAAAAAAAAAAGAAATTAGATATATTTGAAATTCAAACATAGATATACACATGTTTATAAGTAATGTTTAAATTATATTTTGATTAAATGCATTTTTATGAATATAGTCTATGAGAATTATGTTGCCAAAATTTATTATATACACTCATGATGGATAATCTCAAATAAATTCAGTATAAGACCAATACTAAAATATAAATTATTTGCAAAAATAAAATGATTATTAGTCCTTTCTAGGTTGAGAGGAAATAACATGAAATGGGTATATATCATCCTTATAATTTCTATATATAAATTCAGTATTGTCCCTAGGTCATGTGCATACATCATGTTCAATGTCAAACACTGTAATAATCGCCAGTGCACTAATATTAAGCTACAATCCTAGTACCATATGGAAATTTGCACTCTAATCCAAAACAGCATGAAGAGATTTCTATTTTAGTTTATTTTTATCTTACCTACTTGTAATTCTTAAAAATGTGATTAAAAGATTATGAATAAATATCATATGAGAACAAGAAATTATTTTTTAAATTTACATGATGAAAATTTTATTTTATAACTTCTTAGCAGGTCATATTATTTTCCCACTTCTTGTCTTCACTCTATTGAAGATAACTTTATATTTCATCTGAAAAGACAGTGGAGGAGTTGACCATATGGGGTGCTTTAGTAATTGGATATGGAGAAGAGAAATGATGTGTGTCCACTTTGGATACAAGCCTTAAAAGCTCATCTTCTATTCTTTTTTCAATTTATATCTCAGATTAAAGACTTTATTGAGCAAAGTCATGAACAGCTGTTAATATCTATGCTACTTAATTAAAATGGTTTATTTAAGTGCCTGAAGCTTAGAACTTGTATTTTATTACAGAAAAACATTGCTGTGAATTGTACTCAGTTTCTATCCTCCCCCTTTTTTTGGTGTTGACACTGGTATGTTTCTTATGCCAAGTACCACAATAAAACAGTTATGTTTATTAAAGTAGAGAGAAATTACATAATGATTGCAGTTTCTGAAGTTTCTATTATGCAGTATATGGATAAGATGAGCACTTCCCCTCTCAATGTAATACTAATAAATAAAAGATTTTTGACTTGCAATTAATCTCTGACTTTTATACTTGTGGTATTTATTTTCATGCCTGTGATATTATAAAAAAGATTTCTATATTATAACTTTCCCTATTTTCCATAAAGTGAAAAGTGCTTAAAATATGTATTATATACTTTAGGTATTATATACATTTATTTCTTTAAATAGTCAAACAAAATTTTGTAGTAGATACATTTTATTAATAAACAAATCATGCAGGTGAAAACCCTGTACTCATCCTCTGTTTCTTCTTCCTCTACCTAATCAGTCCTGTTCTCTATTCTACCTGCTCTCCACCTCAGTCCAACTGCAAAATTTGCTATGTTGTCTCCTCCCAGGGAGATCCAGTCACCCACCACAAACCTCTCCTCTTTATCTATCCTTTCCTGATCTTTGTACTATAGTGTGATCATCTTTTACTAATATCTTCTTATGAATGAATACATGCCATGGTTGTCTTTCTGGATCTGGATCACCCTCACCACGATATTTTTTTCTTTTGATTTTTATTTGACTGCAAATCTACAATCATTTTCTTTTAACAGTTGAGTAATACTCCATGTTGTACATATGTCATATTTCTTTTTCCATTCTTCAGTTGAGGGTTATGTAAGTTGATAGC
The DNA here is from genome assembly GCA_004025045.1 of Sigmodon hispidus. NCBI lineage: Eukaryota > Metazoa > Chordata > Mammalia > Rodentia > Cricetidae > Sigmodon > Sigmodon hispidus. The sequence continues at coordinate 70,668 of PVIH01010217.1, read as the reverse complement.
CATAAAGATGTCTGGTATAGGTGGACCATTTTCTTTGGGGGGCAGTGATATGTAAATCCAGTTCAGTGTGTACTTCCTGAGAACTATGAGAATTACCTTAGTAAAGACTGCTAGTAATGGAGGATGCCAAGCTAGTCTCGCAGTGGTGGAATTGTGACACCAACACAGCCATGCAACTTAACTGTCGACCAACATTCTATCTTGACTTCAAGGTGCACTGGATCAATGGTAGCCTAAAGAAAGTGGGAGTATCAGCCAATGACTTCTTTATTTTGAAACCTCCCTACACACTCTGAAGCAGACAGAGATAAACTCTGACTGCCATGCCCTCCCCAGCTGCTACTGAGAGAATTTGCACAGCTACCCACCTCCAACTGAGCAAACAGAGGAGGACTGAAGATGCTGAAAGACAGACTCAGATTCCACCCAAAGGTGAGGAGGGATCAGCAGGCCAGAGCACCTGAATCCCTGTCAGGGAAAATTGTGCTTCAGTCGGGTTCTAGTTCCGGGACCAGGTGCTGTCTGCAGAGCATGTCTCCATGTACTCCGTAGCAGACAAAGATAAATTCTGACTGCCACGGTCCCCCCAGCTGCTGCTGAGGGAATTTGAACTGCTACCCACTTCCAACTGAGCAAACAGAGAAGGACTGAGGACCATGAAAGACAGACTCAAACTATGCCCAAAGAGGTGACAGGAGACACATAAGCCCGAGTGCCACAACTAATCAGGAGCTATCTAATCATGAACGACTGAAGCCATGGGCAGATGCCAGTGCAAAAATTTACAAAATAATATAAAGAACAACAAGGTAACTCAAGAAGAAAGTGGCGATACTACAACTACAAGATCTGAACTGAGCAATGAAGAGGAAACGGAAGCAAAACCAAAAATTCCTTTATGATGATCATTGAAGCCCTCAAAGAAGATATGAAAAATTGCCTTAAAGAAATAGAAGGAGTTCCGGTTCTGGTTCTGGGACCAGGAACTGTCTGCAGAGCTTGTCCCAGCACACTCAGGAAGAGGAGGAGAAAAACTCTGCCTGCCATGGTCCACCCAGATGCTGCTGAGGGAATTTGCTTCCCTTATTTCTTTTTAAGCTCTTCTATCTTTAGTGTATAGAAGGGCTACTAATTTCTTTGAGTTAATCTTGTCCCCTGCTAGATTGTTGAAGGTGTTTATCAGCTGTAGCAGTACCTTGGAAGAATTTTGTGGGTCACTTACGTATACAATCATATCATCTGCAAATAGAGATAGCTTCACTTCTTTTTTTCAAATTTGTATCCCCTTAATGTCTTTTAGTTCCCTTATTGCTTTAGCTAAAACTTTAAGAAATATATTGAATAGATAAGGGAAGAGAGGACATCCTTGTCTAATTCCTGACTTTAGTGGGATTGCTTTGAGTTTTTCTCCATTAAGTTTGGTACTGGCTGTCAGCTTCTTGTAAATTGCCTTTATTATATTTAGATATTCTCCCTGTATTCCTGATCTCTCCAGATTCAATGCACTGCCCATCAAAATCCCAACACAATATTTCTTGGAACTTGAAAGAACAATACTCAATTTCATTTGGAATAATAGGAAAGCCAGGATTGCCAAAACAATTTGACTCAACAGAAGAAGATCAGGAGGTACAACCATCCCTGACTTCAAGTTATACTATAGAGCTTCACTAATAAAAACACCTGGTACTGGCATAAAAACAGACTTGTGGATCAATGGAACAGAATTGAGTATCCAGACATTAACCCAAAAACCTATGAATACCTGATCTTTGACAACGAGGCCCAAAACATTCAATGGAAAAAAGATAGTATATTTAACAAATGATGTTGACAAAGCTGGATGGAAGTGTGTAGAAAAATGCAAATAGATCCGAGCCTGTCACCCTGCACAAAACTCAAATCCAGGTGGATCAAAGACCTCAACATAAACCCAGCCACTTTGAACTTGATAGAAAAGAAAGTGGAAAATACATTTTTACGAATTGGCACAGGCAACCACTTCCTAAATATAACACCACTGGCATAGCCACTAAGACCAATAATCAATAAGTGGGATCTCCTGAAGCTAAGAAGCTTCTGTAAAGCCAAAGACATTGTCAAAAGGACAAAACGACAGCCTACAGAATGGGAAAAGATTTTCACCAACCCTACAAGTGATAGAGGACTGATCTCTAAGATATATAAAGTGCTCAAGAAACTAGAGCCCAAAATCTTGAATAATCCAATCAAAAAATGGGGTTCAGATCTAAAAAGGGGATTCTCTGCAGAGGAATTATGAATGGCTGAAAGTCACCTGAAATAGTGCTCATCATCTTTAGCCATCAGAAAATTCAAATCAAAACCACTTTGAGATACCACCTAACACCTGTTAGATTGGTTAAGATAAAAGGCACAGATGACAGCCTGTGTTGGAGAGGATGCAGATCAATGGGAAACACTACTCCATTGTTGGTGGGAGTGTAAGCTTATTCAGCCACATTGGAATGCAGTATGATGGTTTCTTAGAAAATTGAGAATTAATATCCCGAAGGACCCAGCAGTACCACTTCTGGGTGTATAGCCTAAAGAGGCACATTCACACTCCAAAGGTATTAGCTCAACTATGTTCATAGCAGCATTATTTGTAATAGCAAGAACCTTGAAACAACCTAGATGTCCCTCAACTGAAGAATGGATTAACAAACTATTGTGCATCTACACAATGGAATACTACTCAGCAGTAAGATAAAAGGATATCCTAAAATTTTAAGACAAATGGATGGATTTGGAGAATATCCTCCTGAGTGAGGTATTACAAAAGCAGAAAGATAAACAGGGGATGTACTCACTCATTAGTGGTCTCTCAACAAACAAATAATAAAAAAGCAAAGCATGACCAAGCTTCAAACCACAACCACTGAACAGCTTGGGATCAGAAACACCCTGGACTGACCCTTTGAATCCCATTCCACCTATAGGAACACCTGAATCATTCTTTAGGGAGGGAGGAAAACTGGATTTTCCAGGAGTAGAGTTTGAACTAAGCATTATTGGGTCAGTGTGACCACGGGACTATCTGCTGCCTGCCCAGGGAGGGAATGGGGATTTGTGGAAAAGAAAATGTGACCTGATATGGCAGGAGGGGGGAGGGACCTTGAATAAGGATGTACAGGGATAGAAAATAAAAAAAAATTCAGAGGGAAAGCTGAACACAAAGTAATTTTATGTGTAGCGAACTTTTTACATTATCACCCTGAATAAGTCATGCGTATGGTTTTTATTTTCTTTATAGTTATTCATAGCTTATGAGCATTTTAAATTCATTTCATTGTTTTTCTTGATAAATATAAAATAGATAAATATATAATAAAAAAGATATAGAAGATAATACAAACAAAATATTGTAAGATTTTAACAAATCTATGAAAAAAAAAAAACAAGAAAAAGTAAACCAAAAAATTAAAGAAACATGCCAGGAACTAAAAGCTGAAAGAGAAGCAATAAGAAAGGCAAAAAATGAGGCAAAGATGGAAATAGAAAACCTGAAGGAAAAAGCTGGAAACACAGATACTAGCATAACAAACAGAGTTCAAGAGATGCAAGATAGAATCTCGGAAGTGGAAGACTCAGTAGCTCAAATAGATATATCAGTCAAAGAAAATAGTAAAACTAAAAAAGCCATAACTCAAAATGTACAAGAAATTTGGGACACTGTGAAAAGACCTAATTTGAGAATAATAGGAATAGAAGAAGGAGAAGAATACCATCTCAAAGGCACAGATAATATTTTCAATAAAATCATAGAAGAAAACTTCCCTAACCTGAAGAACGAAATGCCTATAAAGATACAAGAACACCAAATAGGTATGATCCCCCAAAAAAGTCAGCGCGCCACATTATAATCAAGCCACAAAACATACAGAACAAATAAAAATTTTAAGAGCTGCAAAAGAAAAGGCCCATCTTACATATAAAGGCAGACCCATCAGAATAACACTTGACTATTCAATGGAAACGATGAAAGCTAGAAAGGCTTGGTCAGAAGTTATATAGATGCTAAAAGAAGATGGCTGCTAAACTAGACTACTATACCCTGCAAAATTATCAATCACCATAGATGGAGTAAACAAGATATTTCATGAAAAGTCAGCCTGAAAGAATATCTATCTACCAATCCAGCACTACAGAGAGTATTAGAGGGAAAACTCCAACCTAAGGACCCCAGATACACACCGGGAACCACCAACAATCAATAACCCCACAGTAGAATACTCCAGAGAAAGGAAATACAAACAATTTACCACCAAAAATGGCTGGAAATATCAATCAATGGTCACTAATTTCCCTTAATATCAATGGACTCAACTCTCCTATAAAACGTCACACACTAACAAAATGGATACAACAACACAAACCATCCTTTGCTTGCCTACAAGAAATACACCTCAACCGCAAAGACAGACATAGGCTTAGAATATATGGTTGGGAAAAGCTTTTCCAGTCAAATGGTCCTAAGAAACAAGTGGGGGTTGCCATCCTAAATTATGTAATAGAAACACTGCTAAAGCTTGAATCCCACATCAGTTCTTACATCCTAATAGTGGGAGATTTCAATACCCCACTTTCAAACATGGATAGGTCAACCAGAGAGAGACTCAAAAGAGAAATAAGGAGTCTAAAAGAGGTTATGATTCAAATGAATTTAATATATATCTACAGAAGCTTCTACCCAAATGCAAAGTAATAAACATATTTCTCAGCACTATATGGAACTTTCTCCAAAATTGAACACATAATTCGTCATAAACCAAATATCAACAGATACAAAAAAATGAAAATAATCCCTGGTAACATATCGGACCCCCATGGCCTAAAGTTAGAGTTCAACAACATCAAAAATCAAAGAAAGCCTAACAAGTCATGGAAACTAAACATCACTCAGCTGAACCATCTCTGAGTCAAGGAAGAAATTAAGAAAGAAATCAAAGTCTTGCTAGAATTTAATGAAAATGAATCCACAATGTCTCCAAACCTTTTGGGACACAATGAAAGCAGTCTTAAGAGGAAACTTCATAGTGCTAGATGCCTACATGAAAAACCTAGAGAAATCCCACACTAGAGACCTAACAGCTCAGCTGATAGCCTTAGAACAATTAGAAGTGAACTCATCTAGAAGGAGTAGATGGCAGGAAATAATCAAACATAGAGCTGAAATCAATACAATTGAAACAAACAAACAAAAAAACAATACAAAGAATCAATGAATCTAAGAGTTGGTTCTTTGAGAAAGTTAACAAGATAGATAAGCCCTTAGCCAAACTAATCAAAAAACAGAGAGAAAGTGTTCAAATCAACAAAATCAGAAATGAAAAGGGGGACATAACAACAGACCCCCAGGAAATACAGAGAATTATCAGATCATACTTTGAAAATCTGTATTCCACAAAAAATGGAAACCCTAGAAGAAATGGACATCTTTCTGGACAGGTACCATCTACTAAAATAAAATGAAGATCACATTAATTATCTAAACAGGCCTATAACCCTTAAGGAAATTGAAGCTGTCATTAAAAGCCTCCTGAAAAATAAAAGCCCTGGTCCAGATGGTTTCAGTGCCTACTTCTACCAGACATTCAAAGAAGAATTATTACTGTTACTCCTCAAAATATTTCACATAGTGGAAACTGAAAAAATATTCCCAAATTCCTTTTATGAGGCCACAATCACCCTAATACCTAAGCCACTCAAAGACACAACAAAAAAGGAGAATTACATTCCAATTTCCCTCATGAGTATTGATGTGAAAGTTCTCAACAAAATTTTGGCAAACCGTATACATCAATGTATAAAAGGTATCATCCACCATGACCAAGTAGCTTCATCCCAAAAATGCAGGGCTGGTTTAACATATGAAAAACTGTAAATGTTATCCATCATATAAACAAATTAAAGGAACAAAACCACATGATCATATCCTTAGATGCGGAAAAAGCCTTTGACAAAATCCAACACTCCTTTATGATTAAAGCCCTGGAGAGATCAGGAATAAAGGGAGAATACCTAAACATAATAAAGGCAATTTACAAGAAGCCGACAGCCAGTATCAAACTTAATGGAGAAAAACTCAAAACAATCTTACTAAAGTCAGGAACTAGACACGAATGTCCTCTCTCCCCTTATCTATTCAATATAGTTCTCGAAGTTTTAGCTAAAGCAATAAGGGAACGGAAAGAGATTAAGGGGACACAAATTGGAAAAGAAGAAGTGAAGCTATCTCTATTTGCAGATGATATTATTGTATACATAAGTGACCCACAAAATTCTTCCAAGGAACTGCTACAGCTGATGAACACCTTCAGCAATGTAGCAGGATACAAGATAAACTCAAAGAAATCAGTAGCCCTTCTATACGCTAAAGATAGAAGAGCTGAAGAAGAAATAAGGGACACATTACCCTTCATATTAGCTGCAAACAGTATTAAATACCTTGGAGTAACTATAACCAAAGAAGTAACAGACCTATTTGACAAAAATTTTAAGTCACTGAAGAAAGAAATTGACAGACAGAGACTCACAGGCAAACATTAGTTTGAGCATGGAAAAAGGGAGGAAGAAGGGAGGAAGGCCACCTGTAAGTGGCATAAGGTTCCAGTATACCACAAGAAAATGACAGAATCAACTAACCAAGGCTCAGACAGACTGAACTGAAAACCAGCACTCTGAATATATGTTGTGTAGCTTGTTCTTCTATGGGACTACTAACTGTTAACAAAGACTGTCTCTGACTCTTTTGTAGGCATTCGGACACTTCTTTTCATATTGGCTCAAACTGCCTAGCCTTAATACATGGGGAGGTACTTAGTCTTACTGTAACTAGATATGCCATGATTTCCTGATATTCATAGGAGACCTGTCCCTTCCTAAAGAGAAATGGAGGAAGTGTGAATTGGGGTTAGGAATAGAGGGAGAGAGGGACTGAGAGGAGAAGATGTGGAGGAAAATGCACTCATGGTATAAAATAAATTGAAAAAAATAAATTTATTAAATAAAGTGAAGACAATAGTGTTTTGATTAGGAATTGGAGATTCTTTCTACTTCCTTTTCAGTGGAACTCTTTCTGGTTTGAAACTTCATAGGCCTTGTACATTTTACGACAGAATCTATGAGGCTTTGTGTGAGTCAATCCTACTGTGTCTGGAAGACACTATTTCCTTGATCTTATACATTTACTCCTACATTCCTTCTCATCCTCTACTACATAGCCCTCTGTGGAACTAGTACAGGGATTTTAGGAAGAAATTCATTTACAATAGACTCTCATTCTATGTTCACTGTACAGTTGGATTATTTATATTAGTTCACATCTAGAAAGCTTATATGAAGATGGATGATTGAGAAATTAATTCTGTGCATAAAGAAAAATGTTTTTTGAAGTCATTTCATTGACCCATTGTCCCATTAACAGCACAATAATATTTGGTTTACCTCTTGGACAATGGCTTATTCAGTCTCAAATTTTGTCTCGCCATGCACTTCCAGACATCGTTTTCATCTTCTGAGATGAGCCTTAAGTCCAATTAGAGAATGGTTGGTTAGTCCCACAATGTTTGTCCTACTATTGCACCATCATGATGCAGGTGGGTCACCTTTGTAGATCAGAGAGTTTGTAACTCCTAGTTCGAGTGATTACCTTTATTCAGTGTTAACAGAGTAACTTCAAACACCATGCACACTAGTCAATAAAGGTAAAGACTATGATTAGGCATCAGTTCAAATTTTTTTACGTTCAGTGATATATATAATGTTGGTTTCAGCAACAGAATCTTTTTTTTTAATTTCTGTATTTTTTAATAATACTTGCATAAGTTAACATATTTATTTTTGTCTTTTTTGTATTTACAAGACAGAATTTATCAAAGACAATCCAAGTCAAATTGTACAACATATATAGCAATGGGAATTAGAGTTAGTAGTATGAAATTAAATAACAACACAGTTCCTGCATTATAATACTATGTTTTCAAACATTTTAGATTTTTTTATTAGGAATACAGTCATACTTTTTATCCGTGTATATACTTGCTCAAGCTCCCTTCCACATCCTACCCCTCCTAGTCACTGTCTCTTTTCCACATCTCTTTATCTCCTCCCCAGCAAGGGCAGGAGGTCACAAGGTCCCAATGTGGTTTAGTTCAGCATCCATTCCTGGCACACCTGCTTTTCTCACCCCAACATCAAGACTGAGTTAGGTGTTCCTCTGGAGGGAGTGGGATCCAAGGTGCCAGTTTAAAGTGTTTCAGATTCCAAGCTATTCAGTGTTTGTGGTTTGCAGCTTGGACATGCTTTGCTTTTTGCTTTTTTGTTTAGAGTCCACTAATGAGTGAGTACATCCCCTGCTTATTTTTCTAGGTTTGTGATACATACCTCAGGAGGATATTCTCCAAATCCATCCATTTGCCTGCAAATTTTAGGATATCATTTTTTCTTACTGCTGAGTAGTACTCCATTGTGTAGATGTACCACAGTGTGTTAATTCATTCTTTAGTTGAGGGGCATCTAGGCTGTTTCTAGTTTCTTGCTATTATGAATAATGCTGCTGTGAACATAGTTGATCTAATGTTTTTGGAGTGTGAATGTGAGTCTTTAGGATATTTGCCTAAAAGTGATATTGCTGGATCCTTGGGAAGAGTGATTCCCAGTTTTCTGAGAAATCACCATACTGCATTCCAGAGTGGCTGAACAAGCTTACACTCTCACCAAAAATGGAGGAGTGTTCCCCTTGCTCTGCAACCTCTCTAACATAGGCTGTCATCTGTGTCATTTATCTTAGTTAATCTGACAGGTGTAAGGTGGTATCTCAAAGTTGTTTTGATATGCCTTTCTCTGATGGCTGTAGATGTTGAGGACTTTTTCAAGTGCCTTTCAGCCATTTGTAATTCTTTTGCTGGGAATTCCCTTTTTAGTTCTGAACCCTATTTTTTGATTTGGTTATTCAAGGTTTTGGACTCTGGTTTCTTGAGTTCTCTATATATTTTAGAGATTAGTGCTCTATCACTTGTAGGGTTGGGGAAAATCTTTTCCTATTCTGTAGACTGTCATTTTGTCCTATTGACTGTGTCCTTGGCTTTTTAGAAGCTTCTCAGTTTCAGGAGATCCCACTTATAGATTGTTGTTCTTAATGTCTGTGCTACTGGCGTCAAAAGGGTCTTTTGCTTTGTTTTGTTTTCTTTTGAATCAACTAATAAACTTGTCATTAGCCTGTGTTATTTGGAAGTTTCCATGGGCACCTTTGGCCAACATCTCAATGATATATAGCCAATACTTGGTACTCAAGAGTTTACTTGGTGGTGAGCCAAGCACAATTAGGGCTTTCTTTCTACTAGTATCCTCTGAATCTTCTTAGAGGTTTTTTGGAATATGCATGAATTTTAAATTCTGTATGACCCCTCAAATGGCACTGTATGTTAGCTGTCCCTCTTTGTATTCTGTACTTAACCACTTTCCTTCTTTCATTTATTTTAGTCTTCCCATTAAAATCCCAATATCACCTGTTCCTCTATCATTTCATCTTTCCCCCTCCATAGGAGTCACTTTCCTGACCACTAGTCCTTTAGTTTGTACACAATCTCTGTGGTTATATTGTAGTATGTCTATCAAATCCTTAAAAGCAAACATATAAGAAAAATCATTTCATATTTTTAAATCTGTGCTACCTCTCTCAGGATGGTTTTATCCTAGATTCATTCATTTACCTGTGAATTTCCCTATTTCTGGGTTTTAGTTTTGTTTTTGTAAACAGCTAAGTAATATTCCATTCCCTAAAATGTGCCATGTTTTATTGTATATTCTCGGTCCTATTTAATTACTGGATATTCTGAGTGAAGTAGTTATGCACATGCATGGGTAAGAGTCTTTGTATATCTGCCTAAGACTGATGATATAGGTGGATTCTGAGGTAGATTTATTTCTAGTTTTATAGTAATCTCTACATTGATTCCCATAGTGTTTATATGAGTTTACATTACCATCAGCAATGTGTAGGTGATCCCCTTTCCCATTTGTGTCAACACTGACAGAAATTTGTTTTATTGATCTTATGTATTCTGAGTGCTGCAAAATTAAATCTCAAAATATTTTATCTTGGGATTCCATTTGTTGTTATTCTCAGTGTCTGTGCTATCCATGTCCTGTTTAGAAAGTCTTTTCTTATGCTAATGAGTTCAAGACATTCACCCACTTTCTCTTTTATAATATTCAGCTACAAAATTAAAATATATGGCACAGTGTCGAATAGTCATCTCAGAAAACACACATCTAAATAGTATTACATAGAAAGAGCATATTTTATTTAGGAATATGTATGTATTTTCATATATATGTATATGTATATACTACTGTATGCATATATTAGTGTGTCCTTACATGCATATTTTTTATGTGTCACAGGACTACATATGCATGTATATATATTGAAGTGAAATTAATAGAGATATGTTGGAGGATTTGGATGAAGGAAAGGGAGAAAGGTATTTATGCTACCATCTCAAAAAAAAAAAACAAAAAGAATAATCTCTTTCTCACTCTCTCTGTGTATTTGTGTGTGTGCATAACATAAATGCTTTACATTAAGTATTATTAATAAGGTATATTAGTGGTGTATATTATCATAAGCCATATTTAAATAAGATATCTTATTTTGAAAATGTGACAAAGCACAAACCTTTCTGAATTATAAACCATCTTGTTGTGAGATTAGATAATTTATTTGACAGTGACTGTAAATAAAATAGATGACATGAAAAAAAAAAGAAAAAAAAATAGATGACATATAGAGACTCAAAAAATCCACTTGTTGGTAGAATGAATGGAATATCTACTTAATAAAAAGATTATTGTACCAAAAAAGCAACAGTAAGAAAAAACTAGTCTTGAGGAATGAATGTTAAAAGAATTAAATTGTAGAAATAATAATTTAAAATTTACAAGTTGTAAGGGCTGAGGTGAATTTGGAGCTTAGGTAAGGAGGAAGTTAGGTATAATAAGCTTCAGATCTAAAGTTGAGAAGAACAGTGGGGGTTTACACTAGGCTACTCAGCATTAGAAAATTTCAAAAGACTGAAATATAAACCAAAACATAGAGCATTGAGCAATGCCAGTAGACACATTAAAATTAAAGAAGTTATAATGCTAAATCAACATCAAGGTGAAAGAACAAAGGTTCAGAAGTATTGAAACAAAAATAGAAAGATAATACTTTCTAGCCATAGAAAGTCTGAGGGATATTGAGTGCAAATGTCAGAACACAACACAGCAAGTTTTCTAGTTTGTCCAGGTTGTGAAGCCAGCAAAGGGCAGACATCAAGAGCTAGACTGTGAATTATCTGGTGGCAAAGCTACAGAGTGTGAACTTTAACTGGAAGCCTGTGGGGAACTCTGCGTGGATTTTCAGTTAGGGTGTGACATGATTAGTTTGTATTTTATAAAGGTCATTCTAACAGCTGTGGAAGGAATGCAACTGAGAATGGCAATGAACTTGCTTGGGAAATAAAGTTTACACATGCTTAATTTAATTAAATTGAAATTTTTCAATGAATAAAGGAACAGTTAACAATCATATCAATATAAACTTGCAATTACCAAAGCACAAAGAATTATGAAATAGAGCCAGAATCAACAGTAATGTCAATGGAGGAACTTGCTTTGCATTCTTAAAATTTCTAAATAACGTGGTAAATACATCTTCTTTCTCACTATAAATCATACTCTGATTTTCAACCCATTTTCAAGCTGTACATAAAACTCATATTAAGAAAAGTGCTATAAATTCTTGAAATTGCACATATGAACATATCTCCAATGTATTCCTAAATAATAAAATATCAAGAACTCTAAAATTTTTCCTGATAAATATTTCCATCTTCAAACTTACATTCTTTTCATTGCACTTAATTTGAAGTTCTTGAGCAAGGTGCTAAATTCCACATTATCATTGAAATTGTTCATGGTTTTTTTCAAATAAAAAATATTTTATTTGCCCCTGGGTAAATTAATACTTGCTGTTCAAATGCTCTTACATTGTATATATATTTAAATATTTCATCAATAATTTTCAATCATAGTGACTAAAAACAAATAAAAACAGAGATCATTGAGGAAAAAAGTGTTTATTTTTGGTTCCTTAAGCTGTCAACAGTACAATTTTCTTAAGAACTTTTCTTCGGGGGAGAAATAGGAGTCTTTTTTGTTTACAGTAATTTTCAGCTAGTATTCTGCAGCATTATTATATATATCACACATTTAAGGATATGTAAAATAATTCTTACCACTCAGAGATAAATTTATATAAACCACTTTTCTTAGGCTACTTTATAGATAGATAGATAGAAAAGTGCAAATACATGTCTTACCCAAGATAATATTATTTTTGCAGTTTTCTGTTAGCAAAAATAAAGTCAGTTCATGTCAAAATAATAACCTAATTTTTCTTAGGTTTGATTAACTTGTTTTCTAAATAAATGTAATAAAGCACATTAAAATAGAGAAATCTAAAATACATGAAAGGTCTGTGTTTTGTTTTGTTTTGAAATATATAATAATTTGAACTCTTCAGTTTGCCTTTGTCCAACTATTAGGCAATTTGTGCAACAAGGTGTGAGATGAATGTTTGGAGCAAAACTTATAACAGAATAACAATTGCATTTCCCTGTACAATCAACACTTTGATATAATAGAATATGAATCACACAGTGACTTCTGAATGGGATCTAATGGTCCATGTGGCTATTTATTGTTAATTTATATTGACTCAGACCAAACACACATAACACATTTACATACACAGGCACACACATGTGTGTGTGTACACACACACATGCACACACGCGTACACACATGTACACACACATATGCACAAAGAAAAAGAGAGAGAATATAATTAATTTTTCACTTTATTTTTATACAAGTTTTGAATTCATAAGTTTTATTTACTTTTCAACAGAAATCTAGCATTAATAGAAACAATCTTATTGTAAAATACACTTGAGTATTTCTGTGTCCATCCTCCAACAAAAGCTTTTAATGTAGTATTCCATTCAGAGATGAAAGTCAAGCTGTTAGTTTCACGCATGAGAAGAGATGCACACTACCAAGGACACACGAGAGTTTATTTAAGAGAGTTCCCAGGTGGGTGCAGAAGCAGAGAAGCAGGACAGAAGGTCAGGAGACAGAGAAAGACACCCCAAACAGTTTCTTTTAAGACAAGGTGTGTGTACAGGTTTATGTAGTCACGTTTAGGACATGCCTCCGTATGTGTCAGGCATCCAGGAAGGTGCTTCAGTGCGCTGTCACAGGTTTGCGCAGCCACGCCCAGGGGTGTGCCTCAGGACAAGGTGCATCCCACCTGAGCCCAGTTGGCTCAACTACATGGAGTGCCAGGAATCCTTACAGAAGTTAGGACAGTAAAATAATTTAAATTTAATGTTTTAAGCATTTTCTCCATTGTTACCTGATACTTCGGATTTAACATCTGCATGATTTATAGCTAATATTCTTGTAATGTAATTATTATTAATAAAATGTAATGAGTTACAAATAAAGTTATGCTAAACTTTCACGAAATAGAAGTATAACATAGTACTAATCTATTTATTCTTAGATATGTATTTGAAAATTGTATATGTGTTTATCTAAGTGATAATTTAAGTAGAACAATTAAAGAACTTTATCAAATCACTTAAATGGAAAGTAAAAGAAAAATCATCTTCATATCAACTTTGAGACACCAATATAGAGGAATACAGTGAAGTTTTCTTCTAGAAAGTGTCTCATAATATTAAAAGAGTGACTTTTCAATGCCTTTTCCTTATCATCAGACCTTGTTATTTTTGTAAATAAAAGATAAAAACCCTTCTTATTGTTTTAGAATTATCTAGTTACAAATAACCAGGCTGGCTGCCATAAAATTCAGCTCTGCATACAGATGCTGTTAACCTTGTAATTTAGCAGACAATGGTCCTTTATGACACTGGCAAGGACTTCCATACCTGTCACATTTTGTAATGTTCGTGTTTAGTATGCTTACTTGCTTAGTGCAATGAGCAAGTCAAAATGAAGAAATGACTGAGTAGGGTCAATTCTCAGCTTTAGATGAAGTGTGAGAGTCAGAAGGCATAGAAGAGTTGGAGACAATACATTTTCCAAATTGGTAGACTTCTCAAGCCTCTTATACATATTATGACTAAATTAAATTCTACATCAGATTCTTCTATTTTTATGTCTTTATGGTTTGATTATTATTTTGTAGTCTATTTCTTTTTAGGACAATTACTTGTATATTTTTGTCTAAGTGTGCCTTTTCCCTATCTTATTTTACTTGTCTTGTTATTTTCTATTGCTTACTGTTAGTCATCTTTATTTACTCCATTCCTTTTTCTTACCCACCTATGGACTATTTAAATTATTTTTCAGTCTTTGATTGATTTGCCTATTAGCAGATTCCCTCCCCCCGCCTTGTCTTACAGAATCTAACTGTTTTTTTTTTTTTTCCTGGCAATCCATAGGTCAAAAAACAGCTATCATACTTTAAGGACTGTTCCCATTCTACAGCCACCTCACACTGTTTCCTTCTCTCCTGTGTCTTTGGCAGACTTTATAGTAATGATTTTCTTCATTTTTCATGTTCAAAATTCTATTTTCATTATTTTTGTTAATCTCAAAGTCTCAAGGTTATGTTTATTTTGAAGGGACACAGAATCAAGATAGTGTAAATATCCAATATCTGTTTAAATTCTGATCTTTAAAGACACAAAATTATATTGTTTCAGATTTGATTTGGGTCTAGACAGATGGCATAGCATCTAATAATATTTTTCTGTTCTAACTTATGACCACTGTTTAGGTCCCAACACCCAAATAATGTAACTAATATCCACCCTGTAGTTCTAATACAAGTGATCTGACACATGTGTCCTCTCTGAGCAGCCATGCCCAAGTGCACATATTTACACATACATTCACAAATACACATAATAAAATAACATACTTTAAAAATATTTATGTTTATTATGTTTAATAACATATAATGTGTGTGGAAGTCTATATGCATGTATATATAGGCAGTTCTTAGATAGTCATAAACTCTTATTATGCTGTGATGTAAACTTGAGTCCGGTAGAACAACAGCACCTTCTTTTCATTCCGGAACTATTTCTTACTATGCTGTAACCCAATAACTTTTAGAATAAATATTAATAAAGTTTCATTTCACTAGAAATAGACATTCATATTAATATGAATATAAAATTTGGAAGTAGAGTGAGAGAAAACTAGGATCAGACTATATTCTATGAGAATATAATCAATTTTTATTCATTTTTTTAATTATTTATTTATCAACATGTATTTCTATATAAAAGACACATTTGTATTGAAATTTCTTTAAAAAGTACAACATTGAGGATATCTTAAAGGGAGAAACTTGATAAACACCACTTCAAATTTAACAATAGTTGTAGTTAGTTTGTTCCTATGTAGGCATATTAAATAATGAAAATAACTGTTCTCTGTGTCTCTTTTCTCTATAATACATGGAACATAAAAATAAAACCAAAAGTACCTCAAGCCAGGTTAGGCTCAGTTACAGTTGAAGAAAGCACATTAGGTCACAGTTAATGCACACGGATGCACCGTGGACACCACAAATCCCTGCTAAGCAACTTATTTTTAGTTTTTAAACTATATTAAATTCACAAAAATATAAAACAAAGCAAAAAATTTATAATATATTCTTGATTTTTTCCCAATCCTCTCTTCCTTTTTCTGTCTGTTTCTGACTCTGTCTCTCACTTATTCCATCCCTCTTACCATCCCCTTTTCTGTCTTTATTTATCTGTTTTTGTGTGTGTCTGAGTATCTGATTTTTGCTTATTTTGAAAAAAAAAAAGATTCTTATGCAGCCTCGCTGACTTTAAACTTACAAATTTCCTACTTTTCATACTTTTTTCATCCTATGCTTTTACCTCTTAGATGAAGATTATATATTTTTCTACATATGACTAGGTCTCCTTTTATATAAAAAATATAACATGCTTTATAAAATGGATTTCTATCTTTTCATTATAGGACCTTAAAAAAGTAAATGAATGTTAAGTCTAGGCAACTTTACTTTAACAGTAAAGACAATCTTCATTTCAAAATAAAACTAAAATGTATAATCCTGTAATTTTCAATTTTCCACCAGTTTATCAGATACTTCCTCGTCCATCTCTGGAGTTTTATGAAATACACACTTATCTGTTTTCATTAATAATAATAGTGTCAATAATAATATTTATTATAAATAAAATCATCTGTTTCCTCTCATCTTAGTGATAATAGAAAACTAATTTTGGGTGCATTTTATAGAAATAAAAGTCTGTCAATTGATAATCCATGACCTTCTTAACTATAAATAGAAAAGACAGTATCTCATTACCTTTGTAAATTTTAAGTAATGAGGAAGGAAGACACGGTGACAGGTAGTCTGCACCTGTGTGTAAGAATTTATTAGTACACCAAAGCTGTTGTGTTTTCTGTTGCTGTTGCTATTGTTTTATTTTCTAATGTTGCTTCCTTATTGTTTGCAAGTAAATTTATTATCATGTCAAATGACAAACATTATAAATCCTTATCTAAGATGAGACTTGTTTAATGTCCAACAAATGAGTCAGAAAACTTAGATAGCAAGTAAAGCTAAGAACCTGAAATCTGTTACTTTGTTCCTGCATTCAGTGCCTCCAGTGTAGGCTGCAGGCAGCAGTCTCATTTAGAACTAAAATAAATGAAGAAATAAAGTTCAACTAGAATTCATTAAGTGTCTCCTTATATTCATGAAATGCAGAAGGAAGCATGGGTTCTTGAAAGTATCTATAAGCAACATTTGTAAGTTAGAGAGTAAAGCCTCTTTTTTTCCTAGGCACACTTGAATTAAAATAAACACCCATGTCCCTGAAATAGAATGCATCTGCCAACAGGATGGTCATGGTAACCTTGCCCTCTATTAGAGCTCACTACTTTCTGACACTTCAGCAAAACAGAAGATGAGGCAGAGCCCAAACTGAAGAATACTGAGGCAATTATTCTGGAAGTCTTACCCTGAAATCTCTTTGGAGGAACAGCACCTGTTCAAGCCTGATCAGTACTGGAAGCTAATTATAACTCTGATTTCATTTTTCATTATAGGCATTTGAACAGTTTCCTCAAAGGCAAGGCAAGGACTTTTGCTAAGGTCATATACGTATGAGGTTACCAACGCAAATTAGTCTGAACTAATGTTTTTGTTCTTATATGGTAATATTCATGTTGACTTTGTTATATTTCCTCACTTTTATAGATTGTTGAAGCACTTCCCTAGAGCCAATATTTTTTTATAGCATTCCCGAGTTCCTTTGTATCCCTCAGAACTATGAACCATAAGATTTTAAGCCAGTACACGAAGATTGCAGTTGACTGAAAAGACGTCTGAGATTGTTCTTACTGACAGATAGCTTTTTAAAGGCCAGCTGGCAGATGAGATATGTGGACAGATGCATCTTATAAATGAGCATCTGTGGAAAGGAAACATTCCAAGTTTTTCAGGATGGCATGAAATCAAATAGCAATGCTTCTTCAATGATGTGAAGTGCAACCTATCCAATGATGTTCTACCCAGTTGGGAGAGAAAGACAGAACAGACTAAAAGCTGACATATCAAGTGTATTATAGAACTGCTCCTTCTCAAACACATGAATTTAACAGAAAATTTCTTCTAAAAAACTTCTGATCTTTTCTTGTTGCAAATGATCAAAGCAATTATCTGTAATAGCAAAACTGTATTGTAGTAAATATCATCACAAACATTTATACATGTGCATTTTTAATGTTCATACACTAACATGCACACAAGATACATATGTATAAATAAAGAAATGAAGGATAGCATAAAAATTTTTAAATGCTTGTAAAAAATAAGATTAGATTCTTAACTTCTAATTATGTTTGTCCTTAATAATTAAAATTAAAATATTAAAGACTTTATCAATTAGAGTGTGATAAATGCCATAAACTAATATTGTTTTATGATATCTATCTAAATAGAATGAATAATGAAACAAACATGCTTCATAAGAAAGCCATAGCCATGTTTGGATAGAGTATCAACTCTATCAACATGGTGGTATAATACACCCACACACAAACACACACACACACAAACACTCACCATGCTTCAGAAATAACTCTATCGGTACTTAGCATAGTACATAACAACATATACACATAATAATAGCATAAAATAAGCATGGTATAATAGAAAATTTTTATTAATTAACTGTTATATTTTATTGTGATTTTTATAATACATATGTATGTTGCCTGCCCAGAAAGGGGATGGGGAGTTGTGGAGAAGAAAAAAAGACCTGATGTGGTACGAGGCAGAAGGGACCTTGAATAAGGATATACAAGGATAGAAAGTGTGACTTCTTTGTTCATAATAATAATAATAATGAAAAAAGTATACAGCAAAAAAAATAATTGGTCGTGAAGCTATAATATGTTATATTCTGTCTTGTTTATCTATCAAATACATGTAATAGAAAACCATTTTACAAAGGCTAATTTGAATAATAAATCACATAGCTTATTAGTAATAAGCTTTATTCTAGAAAATGCATCTAAGTTTGTAACATAATACCTCTTATCAAAGTCTAGAAATAATACATATCTTAATATGAACAAAAGGACAAATATAAGTAGGTAGGTAGGGAGGTGAGAGTACAGGATGGAATGTGGGATAAATTGATGAGAGATGAAGAGACCAAATATATTGTATGTGACTTTCAAAGAAATCATTATTTTATTAAAGTCTGCTAAGTGAACTTCTAAGTAGTTCACAGGAAGATAAGGTTGTGTCATAGAAGATGTTACTAACACCTAGTGCTTTGTTGTAATAGTGAGTACTTATTTATGGACTACAATCCATTTCAAGACAGTTAAAATTTCATAGAACATTACTTTTTAATTGATTACTTTATTTTTAAGGATTAAACACAAATGGCAAATTCTTAATCAAATTAAACAAAGAAAGGGAAGACCTACTTCAATAAAACTAGAAATTGAAAGGCAAACATTATAACAGATATGAATGAAATTCTAGAAAATCATAAGGGCATATATTATAAATTTTTTGGATAAATTGAAGATACAGAAAAAAACTGGTGAGTTGTGGTTTGCAGCTTGGGCATGCTTTGCTTTTTTCTTGTTTGTTTGTTGGTTTCTTTGTTTAAAGTCCACAAATGAGTGAATTCATCACCTGCTTATCTTTCTAGGTTTGTGATACCTCGATCAAGAGGACATTCTCCAAATCCATTCTTTTGCCTGCAAATTTAAAGATATCATTTTTCTTACTGCTGAGTAGTACTCCATTGTGTAGATGTACCACAGTTTATTAACCCATTCTTCAGTTTCCATGTTTTTGCTATTACAAATAATGCTGCTGTTAACATAGTTGAGCTAATGCTTTTGGGTGCAAATGTGCATCTTTAGGGTATATGCCCAATAGTGGTGTTGTTGGATCCTTGGGCAGATTGGTTCTTAATATTCTGAGAAACCCCCATATTGCATTCCAGAGTGGCTGAGCAAGCTTACAGTTCCAGAAAAAATGGAGGAGTTTTTCCCTTGTTTGGAAACATCTCCAGCATAGGTTCTCATCAGTGTTTAATCTTAGCCATTCTATGAATGAAAGTTTTCATTCTATAAAAAGATGAGTCTGGATCAGTTAAGGTTGTTTTTCAAAAATTATATAGTGATAATATCTTAAATTTATGAATGAAAACTATACTAGTTTTATTTAGTAATTGTATTATAATCATGAATGCTTAGTGTTTATTCTCTGCAGATTTCTGATTGAAGACAAATTTTTTACTTTTAAGTTTTACCATTTTAACTAGAATGTGGTTAATGAGATCTTGATGTAATTCTAATTTGTATTTTCATGATGGATAAAGTTGTTTTTGATTTCTATGGTATGATTAGGCAGTTGTGGTTCTTCTTTGAATATGGGAATTTATTTTGCCCATTTGGTGATTGGACTATTTGAAGTTTTTATCCAAGTACCACAGTTATTCTTTACTTATCTATTTAATTCCACACTTTATTTTAATGCTTATTGATCTGAGAAGTTTAGATATGTATACAAAATATTTTCTTCATATCTACTTACTTTCCTTCTTCCAATCCCAACCAAAATTCTTCACTTTCTTCTTCCAATACTATGGTCTACACATTTTTCTGTCTCTGGTTTTCTCTGTCTTTTTCTTTTTGTTTCTGTCTCTTTCCATCTATATGTCTCTGATATAGGAAGTGCTGCTAGTATGTTTATGGATGAAAATTTAGCCACTGGATCATGGAACTTACCAATGTTCACACTACTGGGAAATCATGATTCCCCTTATCCCAGCAGCCATAAGCTGAATATAATCCTTATTATAGGAGTGAGACCTTCAAGTCTTCCTGCCCCATTTCAGGGGGAAAGTATTTTATTGTATACATGTATCATTATTTCATTAGTCATCCATTAGTTAAAAGGTATCCATCGGTTTCCAATGACTCAATATTCTTTTTTGTTGGTGTTCTTTCTTTTTTTAATTGTGAATAAAGAAGTCACATTTTCTATCCTTGTATATACTTATTCAAGGTCCCCTCCCTCTCCCACTACATCAGGTCATTCTCTCTTCTCCACATCTCTCCATCACCTCCCCATGAGCAAGTGATCGCAAGGTTCCAAGGTCCCAATATTGCTTAGTTCAGCCTCCATTCCTGAAAAATCCAGTTTTCTTCCCCAGAACATCAAGACTGAGTCAGGTGTTCTTCAACAGGGAGTGGGATCCAAGGTGTCAGCAATG
Source organism: Sigmodon hispidus (assembly GCA_004025045.1). Lineage (NCBI taxonomy): Eukaryota > Metazoa > Chordata > Mammalia > Rodentia > Cricetidae > Sigmodon > Sigmodon hispidus. Next base: position 49,771 of record PVIH01010217.1, on the reverse strand, counting down.
AAGAGGAAGCAGAAGGAAGCAACACCAAAAATACCTTTATGAAGATCATTGAAGCCCTCAAGAAGTTAGAAAAATTCCCTTAAAAAATAGAAGATTTTACAAACAAAAAATTGGAAGAGATGAACAAATCTTTGAAAGAAAACCAAGAAAAGGTAAACCAAAAAAGAAAGTGCCAGGAACTAAAATCTACACTAGAAGAAGTAAAAAAGGCAAAAATTAGGCAAAGATGGAAACAGAAAACCTGAAGAAAAAAGCTGGAACTACAGGTACAAGCATAACCAACAGAGTCCAAAAGATGGAGGAAAGAACCTCTGAAGTGGAAGAGTCAGTAGCTGAAAAAGATATATCTGTCAAAGAAATTATTAAAACCAAAAAAGCCATAACAGAAAATGTTCAGAAAATCTGAGACACCACAGAAAAACCCAACTTGAGAATAATAGGAATAAAAGAAGGAGAAGAATACCAGCTCAAAGGCACAGATAATATATTCAATAATATCATAGAAGAAAACTTTCCTAACTTGATGAAGGAAATGCCTATAAAGATACAAGAAGCTTACAGAACACCAAATAGATATGACCACCCAAAAAAGTCAGGGTCCCACATAATAATCAAGTCACAAAACACACAAAACAAAGAAAAATTTTAAGACCTGCAAAAGAAAAGGGCCAACTTACCTATAAAGGCAGACACATCAGAATAATCCCTGACTATTCAATGGAAACAATGAAAGCTAGAAGTGCTTGATCAGAAGTTATACATACGCTAAAAGAGCATGGCTATCAAACGAGAATACTTCACCCTGCAAAATTATCAATCACCATAGATGGAGTAAACAAGGTATATCTGGACAAAGTCAGACTGAAAGAATATCTGTCTACCAATCCAGCACTACAGAAAGCATTAGGGAAAACTACAACCCAAGGACTCCAGGTACACCCATGAAGCCACAAACAATCAATAATCCCACAGAAGAATACTCCAGAGAAAGGAAATACAAACAAGTTACCACCAAAAATAGCAGGAAATATCAATCAGTGGTCACTAATTGCGCCGCGCCAAACCCCGACCAGCAGGAGAAGACACGGCACCAGGATCCTTCCGTGGCAATTGACCAGGTCCTTTATTGAAAAACTTTGCAGCAGCCCCTCCAGCCCGTGCAGCCAGCTTTAAACCCCAGGTTCACCACTCAGCTACTGCCACGTGGGCCTCTACCATAGGGCCATGCATACGGAAGCAAGCGAGTCAGCTCTGCACAAACCATATTTGGAGTTGTTTGTGGAAAGGAGCGCTCGCCGTCGGGGTGGTGGAAGGCGGAAGCCAGCCCCATCTTTAAGGTGCGGCACTCACGCAGCTCCCAGCAACTAATATTCCTTAATATCAATGAACTCAACTCACCTAGAAAAAGACACATAATAACAAGATGGATACAACAACAGAAGCCATCCTTCTGTTGCCTATAAGAAACACACTTCAACCACAAAGTCAGACACAGGCTCAGAGTCAAGATTTGGGAAAAGGTTTTCCTGTCAAATGGTCCTAAGAAACAAGCTGGGTTTGCCATTTTAATATCTAACAAAGTAGACTTTAAGCTAAAAACAATTAAAAGGAGCCAAGATGGTCACTACTTATTCATCACAGGAAAAATTGGTCAAGAGGAGATTTCAATCCTGAATATTTATGCTCCTAATATAAGGGCACCTACCTATATAAGAGAAACACTGCTAAAGCTCAAATACCATATCAATTCTCATACCCTAATAGTGGGAGACTTCAACACCCCACTTTCATCCCTGGATAGGTCAACCAGAGACTAACAGAGAAATAAGGAGTCTAACAGAGGTTATGATGCAAATGAATTTGATAGATAACTACAAAAGCCTCCAACCAAATGAAAAGGAATATACATATTTCTTAGCTCCTCATGGAACTTTCTCTAAACTTAAACACATAATTGGTAATAAAGCAACTATCAACAGATACAAAAAATGACAATAATCTCTTGAAACATATCAGATGACCAGGGCCTAAAGTTAGAATTCAACAACATCAAAAATCAAAGAATGCCTACTAACACATGGAAACTAAACATCGCTCAGCTGAACCACCTCTGGGTCAAGGAAGAAATTAAGAAATCAAAGTCTTTCTAGAATTTAATGAAAATGAATCCACAACATACCCAAACTTGTGGGACACAATGAAAGCAGTCTTAAGAGGAAAATTCATAGCACTAGATGCCTATATGAAAAACCTAGAGAAATCCCACATTAGAGACCTAACAGCTCAGCTGAAAGCCTTAGAACAATTAGAAGCAAACTCACCTAGAAGGAGTGGACGTCAGGAAATAATCAAACTTGGAGCTAAAATCAATACAATTGAAAGAAAAAGAACAATAAAAAGAATCAAAGAATCAAGGAGTTGGTTCTTTGAGAAAGTCAACCAAATAGATAAGCCCTTATCTGAACTAATAAAAAGCAGAGAGAGAGTGTCCAAATCAACACAAACAGAAATGAAAAGGATGACATAACAACAGACCCCCAGGTAATCCAGAGAATTATCAGATCTTACTTTGAAATCTATATTCCATAAAAATTTAAAACATAGAAGAAATAGACAACTTTTTATACAGGTACCATTTACCAAAGTTAAAGAAGAACAGATTAATTACCTAAATAAGCCTATAACCCTTAAGGTAATTGAAGCTGTCATTAAAAGCCTCCCCCAAAATAAAAGCCCAGGTCGAGATGGTTTCTGCACGGAATTCTACCAGACATTCAAAGAAGAATTACTACCGTTACTCTTCAAACTATTTCACACAGTAGAAACTGAAGGAATATTGTCAAATTCCTTTAATGAGGTCACAATTTACCTAATACTCTAATACCCAAGCCACTCAAAGACACGACAAAGAAGGAGAATTACAGACCAATTTCCCTCATGAATATTGATGCTAAAATTCTCAACAAAAATTTGACACCCAGTCTACAACAATATATAAAAACTTTCATCGACCATGATCATCTCAGAAATACAGGGTTGGATTAACCTAGGAAAAACCATAAATGTTATCTATCATTTAAACAAACTAAAGGAACAAAACCATATGATCATATCCTTTGATTCTGAAAAAGTCTGTGAAAAAATGCAACACTCCTTTATGATAAAAACTCTGGAGGGATCAGGAATACATGGACAATATCTCAATATAATAAAGGTGATCTACAAGAAGCTGACAGCCAGATATTCACCAACCGTACAAGTGATAAAAGATTCATATCTAAGATATATAAAGAAGTCAAGAATCTAGAGCCCAAAACCTTGAATAAACCAATCAAAAAATGAGATTCAGAAGTAAAAAGGGAATTCTCAGCAGAGGAACTATGAATGGCTGAAAGGCACCTGAAAAAGTGCTCTTCATCTTTAGCCATCAGAGAAATGCAAATCAAAACAACTTTGAGATACCACCTTATACCTGTCAGAATGGCTAAGATAAAAGACACAGATGACAGCCTATGCTGGAAAGGTTGGGAAGCAAGGGGAACACTCCTCGATTGTTGCTGGAATGTAAGCTTGTTCAGCCACTCTGAATGCAGTATGGAGTTTTCCCAGAAAACTGAGAATAAATCTCCACAAAGACCCAGCAATACCACTTTTGTGTGTATACCCAAAAGACGCACAATCGCACGCCAATGGCATTAGCTCAACTATGTTCATAGCAGCCTTATTTGTAATAGCAAGAACCTGAAAACAAAGTGGGTGCCCCTCAACTGAAGAATGGATTAACAAAATGTGGTACATCTACAGAATGGAATACTGCTCAGCAGTAAGAAAAAATATCCTAAAATTTGCAGGTAAATGGATGGATTTGGAGAATATCCTCTTGAGTGAGGTATCTCAAACCCAGAATCATAAGCAGGGGATGTACTCACTCATTATTGGACTCCAAACAAACAAACAAACAAGCAAACAAACAAACAAAAACAACAACAAAAATAGCTAGGTTCAGAAACACCTTCAATATTCTGAATAGAGCAGCAATGACCATGTATGAGAAAGTTCTTCTGAGGCATAATGTAAGGGTTTTATAGTTGAATGTTCAAATAGACATATTCATAGCTTACTGAGGATCACTTAGTAAATTTCCATAATGAAAAAGTTTTCACTCCCAGTAGCAATGAATAAGTAAGTCCCCTTCTTTAAATCCTCACATGCATGAGATAACATTTATTTTCTAATCTTGTTATTCTGGCTGCTATAAGAGGACACTTTATTTGCATTTTTCAGATAACTATGAATTCTTAACAGCTTTTAAGTGTTTCTCAGCCATTTGAGTTTCCTCTTTGAAAATTCTATTTGGATATGAACTACATTTCCAAAAATTTATTTCTTTGATTTTTTATATCTATCTTTTTGCATCCTCTATTGTAGTTTGGATATTAAATATTTATTGCATGTATATTTAGTAAAATTCTTTTTCCATTTTCTAAGATACTGCTTTTGCAAATAACAATATACTTTGGCATTGTAATTTTTCATGTTTAATTAATTAATTTATTTTTATAGAATAAAGTCTTTTTTATCCATGTATCCCTTTGTTCCAACTCCCTTCCCTTCCCAACTCCCTCCCAGTCAGCCATCAGCCTCCCTCCTCCCCATTCCCCAATACCATCCCTAGAAAGGGCAAGAGACCCCAAGGTTGATTAGCTCAGCATCACTCCAGGCAACTCTGATTTCCTCTTCCTAATATCAAGACAGTGTTAGGTGTTCTTTTGGAGGGAATGGGCTCCAAAGTATCAATCCATGTACAGAAACAGAGTCTGATTCCCTCCCCTTGAGACTCCACATACTTCCCATGTCAATGGACAGTTGCCTATCCTTGGAGGGCCTAGGTCCTTTTTCTGATGGCTTCTCCTGATTCAGTGAGCTCCCCTGAGCTCCAACCAGCCATCATTGTGAGAATTTTCCTCATAATCCCTATTCCCTTGCTCATATACACTCTCCTCACTATCAGATGGACCAGGGACCCCAGGCCAGTGCTCAGCCATGTATCCCTGTCTCTACATCTATTCATTGTTGGAGGTTAGTTCTGTGATGGAACTTAGGGTGGCTATTAATTCAATAGTAGGGGAAGTCTTGTTTAGGCAACACCTTCACTATTGGTTGGAGATCTAGCCAGTGACATCTTGTGAGTTCTTGGAAGTTTCCCTAGCACCCAGTCTTTCACCAACCTCATATTGGTTCCACTATTAAGATCTCCATCTCTTTTTTTTTCCTCCCTCCTTATTGTTCCTCTCATTCAAACATGTTCATCTCCCATGATTTCTTCCCACTTCTTGGTTGCAACCTCTTATGCTCCCCATTAACTAAAAAGATTCTCTCTATTTGCCATTTCTGAGGACTCCCTGGATGTCTCTCTTAAGTTCCTTTAGATCCCAAGGTTTTCAGTGGTTGTGGTTTGCATTTTTCTACACATTGCAAACTAATTATGCCAATAGCATTTGTTGAAGATATTGTCTTTTTTCCATTTAATATTTTGGACCTCTTTGTCAGAAATTAGATGTGTGGGTTAATGTCAGGGTCTTCAATTTGAATCTATTGATGCACAAGTCTGTTTTTATACCAGTACCAGGCTATTTTTAATATCGTAGCTCTATATTATAGCTTGAAGTAAAGGATGGTGATGCTGACTGAGGTATTTTGTTGAGCAGATATTTTGGCAATTCTGGCTTTCCTGTTATTCCAAATGAAATTGAGTATTGTTCTGTCAAGTTCTGTACCTTGTGTTGGGATTTTTGATGGAAATTGCATTGAATCTGTGGATTACTTTTGGTAAGATTGCCATTTTTACTCTTTGATCCTACCTATGCAGGAGTATGGGAAATATTTCTATTTTATGATGTACTCTTCAATTTCCATCTTCAGTGATTTAATTTTTTTTTGTCAAACAAATTGGTTACTTCTTTGGTTATAGTTATACCAAGGTATTTAATGCTATTTGCAGCTATAATAAAAGGTGATATCTCCCTTATTTTTTTTCAGCACTTTTGTCTTTAGTGTATAGGAGGACAATTGATTTATTTCAGTGAAATTTGTACCCTGCTATATTGTTAAAAGTGTTTATCTGCTGCAGGAGTTGCCTGGTAGAATTTTGCATGTTATTTATGTATACAATCATACAGTATACAAATAGAAATAACTTCATTTCTTCTTTTCCAATTCACATCCCCTTAATCTCCTTTCATTCTCTTATTGCTTTAGAGAAAACTTCAAGAACTATATTGAATAGATAAGGGTAGATGGAACAGCCTTGTCTGGTTTCTAATTTTAGTGGGATTGCTTTCAGTTTTTCTCCATTTAGTTTGATGTTGGCTTTCTGCACTTTGTAAATTGTCTTTATTATATCTTGTATTTTTCTTGTATTCCTGATCTCTCCATGATTTTTATCAAAAAGGAATGTTGGATTTTGTCGAAGGGTTTTTCAACATCTAAGGAGATGATCATGTGTTTTTATTTTTCTTCAATTTGTTTATATAATGTATAACATTTACAGTTTTTCTTTTTTCTTTCCAAACATATTTAATTTAGTTTTTCTTTGAAGTGCACAAGTCTTCCCTTGTTTTTCTAATTCATTTCTCATTTATTTATTTATTTTTATAAAAGAAAATCTTTTTTTAAATCCATGCATTCCCTTGTTTCAACTCCCTTGCCCCTCTTAACCCCTGCTGGTCAGGTTTCATCCTCCCTGCTCCCCATTCCCCCATACCATATCCAGAAAGGGCAAGAGGCCCAGTGTGGATCAGCTCAGCATCTATTACAGACAAGTCCAATTTCCTCATCCTAATATCAAGACTGGGTTAGGTGGTCCTCTGGAGGGAATGGGCTCTAAGGTGCCAGTCCATGTACAGAATCACAGTCTAAACCTTTCCCTTGAGGCTGTACACACTGCCCATGTTAATGGACATTTGCCTACCTTTGGAGGGCTTAGTTTCTTTTCCAGATGGTTTCCAGGAGGTTGTTCTTGATTCAGTAAGCTCCTCAGAGTTCTAGCTAGCCATCTTTGTGAGAGTTTTCCTCATAGTCCCTATCTTATTGCTCATATAGAGTCTGCTGTACTGCTATCACCTGGACCAGGAACCTAGCCCAGTGCTCAGCTGTGTATCTACCTCTATTCATTGTTGGATGAAAGTTCTGTAATAGCACTTAGTTTTTTTATATTTGAACCATACCTGCATTTCAGGGATGAAGCCTACTTGATCTTGGTGGATGAGTTTATATATATATATATATATATATATATATATATATATATATATATATATGTATATATATGTTGTTGTATTCAGTTAGCCAGAATTTTGTTAAGTATTTTTGGATTAATGTTCATGATGGAGATTGGTCTGTGGCACCAGAAAAAGAGTTGGTCAGTGTTCCTTAACTTTCTACTCTATGGAAGAGTTTGTTGAGTATTGGTATTAGTTCTTTTTTGAAAGTCTGTTAGAGTTCTGCAGTGAAACCATCTGGTCCTGGGCTTTTTTTTTTTTTTTTTTTTTTTTTAATTTGGGAGAATTTTAATAACTGCTTCAATTTCCTTTGGGCTTGTAGGTCTGTTTAAGTCTTTAATCTGATCTTTATTTAATTTTGGTAAATGGTACCTGTCCAGAAAGCTGTCCATATATTTTAGGTTTTCCATTTTATTAGAGTATAGATTTTCAAAGTATGACCTGATAATTCTCTGGATTTCCTGGGTGGTTGTAGTTATGTCTTCCTTTTCATTTTTGATTCTGTTAATTTGTATACTCTCTTTATGCCTTTTGATTAAATGAGATAAGTGTTTGTCATTCTTGTTTACTTTCTCAAAGAATCACCTTTTTGATTCATTGATTCTTTGTATTATTCTCTTTGTTTCTATTGTACTGATTTCAGCCTTAATTTTATTTCCTGCCTTCTCCTCCTTCTAGGTGTGAGTTTACTTTTAATTGCTCTAAAGCTTTCAGGTATGCTGTTAGGTCTCTTGTTTGAGATTTCTCTTGGTTTTTAATATAGGCATCTAGTTCTATGAATTTTCCTTTTAACAACACTTTCATTGTACCTCATAAGTTTGGGTATGTTGTGAATTCATTTTCATTAAAGTTTAAGAAGTCATTGATTCCTTCTTTAACTTCTTCCCTGACTCAGAGGAGGTTCAATGTAGAGATGTTTAGTATCTACCACTTTGTATGCTTTCTGTGGTTTTTGTTGTTGCTGAGTTCTAAATTTAGACCATGGTAGTCTGATATGATATAAGGAGTTATTCCCATTTTTTCAAATGTATTGATATTTGCTTTGAGACCAAGTATGTGGTCAATTTTAGAAAAAGTTCCATGGGGTGCTGAAAAATATATATATATTCTTTGTGCTTGATTGGAAGCTTCTGTAAATATCTATTAAGTCCATTTGTGTCATAACATCTGTTACATCCCTTTTTTTCTTTGTTGAATCTTTGTCTGGTTGACCTATCCAAGGGTGATAGTGTGGTATTTAAGTCTCTCACTATTAGATTGTGATGTTTGATGTTGGTTTTAAGCTTTAGTAGTGTTTCTTTTACATATGTAGGTGCCCTTATATTAGAGGTATAGAGAGTCAGGATTGAGATGTCATCTGGATAAATTTTTCTTGACATAGATAAATAATATCCATCCTGGTCTCTTTTGATTGATTTTAGTTTGAAGTCTATTTTGTTAGATTTTTGTTTCTTGAGACCATCTGATTAGAAAATCTTTTCCCAACCCTTAACTCTGAGCCTGTGTCTGTCATTGAAGTTGAGGTGTATTTCTTGTATGGAAAAGAAGGATGGCTTCTGTTTTTGTATCCATCGTGTTAGGGTGTGTCTTTTTATAGGTAAATTGAGTCCATTGATATTAAGGACCACTGATTGTTATGTCCTGTTATTTTTGGTGGTAGCATGTGTGTATTTCCTTTCTTTGGGCTTTTTTTTTCTGTGAGATTATCGATTGTGATTTCATGAGTGTATCTGGGTTCATGTGGTCGGAATTTTTCTTTCTAGTGCTTTCTGTAGGGCTGAATTTTTGGATAAGTGTTGTTTAAATCTGATTTTGTTGTAAAATATCTTGTTTACTTCATCTATGTTGATTGATTATTTTGTTGGATATAATAGTCTAGGTTGACAGCCATGCTCTTTTAGTGTCTGTATAACTTCTGACCAGGATCTTCTTGCTTTCATTGTTTCCACTGGATAGTCAGGAGTTATTTTGATGGGTCTGCCTTTATAGGTAAGTTGGACTTTCCTTTGAAGTTCTTAATATTTTTTCTTTGTTCTATATATTTTGTGGCTTGATTATCATGTGAAAAGCAGTCTTTTTGAGGGTCAAAACTATTTAGTGTTCAGTAAGCTTCTTGTATCTTTATGGGCATTTCTTTTTTAGGTTGAGAAAGTTTTCTTCTATGATTTTATTGGATATATTAACTGTACCTTTGAGCTGGAATTCTCCTCCTTCTTCTCCTGTAATTCTCAGGTTTGGTCTTTTCATGGTGTATCAAATTTCCTGAACATTTTATGTTATGCCTATTTAGTGTTTTCTTTGACTAAATAGTCAAAGTGTATCTATTTCCACTATTGTATCTTCCACTTCAGAGATTCTCTCTACCATCTCTTGAATTTTCTTGGTTATGCTTATATTTGTACTTTCAGTTTGTTTTTCAGATTTTTCTATTTTCACATTTGCCTCATTTTGTGCCTTCAGTATTGCTTCTATTTTAATTTTCAGCTTTTGGAATGCTTTTCTTTAGTTGGTTTGCCTTTTCTTGATTTTCTTTCAAAGTTTTGTTTATCTTTTCCAATTTTTTGTTTGTATTTCCTTCTATTTCTTTAAGGGAATTTTTTAATATCATTTTTAAGGCTTCTATCATCTTTATAAAGTTATTTTTAGGTTGTTTTTCTTCTGTTTTCTCTTCACTGTTTTGTTCAAGTCTTGGTGCTGTAAAACCCAGTTTCTTCAGGTGGTGCCTTGTTGTTCTTTTTATTGTCATATGTTTTTTGTACTGGCATCTGCCCATTGCTTCCTTGGTTCACCCTTAATCACCTCTTACTTAGTTATGGGACCAGGGGTTTTGTGTCTCCAGTCTGCTGTAGACATGGAGTCTACATGATCTCTTACTCATCTCTGAACATGGGATATGCAGGATCTTTTACTCTGAGGTTCCATTTATTAATCATTCTTCTTAGTACCTGAGTTATTTGTGTCCTGTTCAGAAATTTTTTTCCTATGAGTTCAAGATGATTCCTCACATCCTGTGTTTTTTTTAAAAATATAATATAGGATATTTGGTCTCATTTTAAAGTATTACAACACAAACATTTAGCAAACTGAATAAAAAGAATTTAAATTAATAAAATCATAGATGAAAGGGGAGCTACTACTTCAGATGCTGAGGAAATTGATATATTTACAAGAACACAGACACACACACATCAAGCTGAAAAACCAAATAGCAGTGGATGAATGTCTGATATATATGGCCTATCAATCTTAACTCAAGTTATCTAGCCTATTACATTAACTAATAATACCCCCCCCCAGAAATCAAAAAAATAAAACAAAACAAAACATACACAGGAAAAACACCCATGGTCGGATGAGTCAGCACAGAAATTTACCAGATACTGAAAGTAGAACTAACAACAATTTTCAATAAATTATAGTAGTTTTTTGCAATTTGATTTGCACTTTATTTTTGTATCACACTAACTTCCTCATTATTCAGATAATTACTGGAATCTCTGCAACAATTAGTTGCAGATAATATATATAGCCAGTATAATATATGCTCATTAAAGGAAGATAGAAGTTGTTTTCAAATGATGCAGTTTGTTTTGGTTCAAACTCTGAGAATAAGACACAGGGTAGTTTATATTAAGCTTACTTAAGCACAGCTCAATTTACAAAAACAAATTTTCTTGTAAATATAAGATTGTACAAGTAGTACAATAATCCTGTATGTACAATAAGAGAGGATCACATCAAACTATTTTAAAATACAAATGACATCTTCCATAAAGAAGATTTATGGGATAACTGAAGAAACAGGATCAAGGTTAACAGCTAGTGTAAGAGTCTGGAGAATAGCACTATATATTAGCAGGGACAAGTAAACTCTTGGTAAAGGCATATGGAAATCACTGTGGCTTGACCGTACAAACAGCACAGAAGTCACCACTTTATAACATCATTTGTTCTCAAACTTTTGTGGACAAAACAGGCTATCTATCTTGCCTTTTGTAGATACAAAAGGGTGTAGTTAACATTCCTTGTTTCCTTGGTGATTATCTGGTACCAAGAGGACTTACAGATACCAACTTGTAGAATTTGCACTGAACACAGAATTAATAAGAAATAATTTCCTGAAGGAAAGGATGATGTTTTAGAGAGCTACACATGAGATTAAAAGTTACAAACATATGTTGCTTGTCATTTAGATTTTCACAGAAATAACCATGTGCATGGACCAAAGACAGTATTCCTAATCTCAGATGAATAGGTCAAATGAAAAGAACATAAGACAAAAAGATTGCATGTGTTCAGTGGATTTCAGAATGATAGGAGTGAAGATGAAAGTACAGGTAAGCTGAGAAAGTGCACAATTTAAATTCTACCATTCCAGGAAAGTCAAAACAGCATAATAACGTAAATGAGATCCATTCCAGGTGTCAACTGAGTTCAGTCACAAAGGTCTACAGTTGAAAATATAGAAGTAAATAACTTCATCAGTCATCAGAACTGGGTGACTTAGATACCTGGCAAGAAAATACCAATGCATGGGAATAGGAAGAGGAAGAAGATGCAGCCTGGCAAGCAGAAGAAATTCTGAAGCAGCAGGAAATTGCAGACAGAGAAAAGAGAGCAGCAGAACAACAAAGAAAGAAAATGGAGAGAGAAGCACAGCGTCTGATGAAAAAGGAGCAAAACAAAATCCGTGTGAAACTTTCCTCACACAGGCTCCCATCACATCCCAGTGCCAGTAGTCTGGGTCTGCAGCCTACATGACCAGCACTTGTATGGACTGGAGATACTTTTCAGAATACAAATACTGCTTGTTCTTAATGTGCTTATGAGCCATCCAGGACACCAGGACTCTCCCATAATACCTTGAACTGTTAGTAATCAAGACTCAGAACAAAAATAATGAGACAGTTATTTTCTTCAACAAGGTCCAAATATAGGACAATTGTTTGTTGTAAAGATGTTATTTCCAATGGATTATACCAGACCAGTACCTCTCAAGCTAGTGTTTCTAGCTGAATAAATTGGGTGTAAATAATTTTATGGTAGAAAAGTACTCTACTATCTATTATGCTTTCATTCATTGTGCATAATTATAAAATAATTTTAATAGGGGGCTGAACAGATGGCTCAGTGGTTAAGAGCACCGGCTGCTCTTCCAGAGGACCTGGGTTCAATTCCCAGCACCCACATGGCAGCTCACAACTGTCTATATTTTCAGTTCCAGGCAAACATCAATGCAAATAATTAAATAAATAAATAAATAAGTGTTTAAAATAATAAAAATAATTTTAATAGTCAAAAAAGTAAATAACTCAGGAACAAAAGAGCCAGTATAATATGTACTCATGATTTCTGTCCACACTAGTTGTAGTTTAATATTTTCATAGAAAGAATTCCAGTTAAAACCAAGCAGTCTATCTACATCACCTGAGCACAAACTTACCTTTAACATGAAGAGAATATTTGACTGTAGGTAAATATTAAATGTGGAAAATTACATGCTACTTTTAAAGAGTATTGTGAAGATTTATCAACCTAACATTTTGCCTTGCATGTTTTTTTTTAGTAAATTCCATATTAATTTTATTTAAGCACTCATATCATATAAAAGTTTTATTTCATAATGCATAGCCAATGCTGCTGGTCTAGTACCTGGCACTGAAACCATCTGGACCAGGCTTTTTATTTTTGGGGAGGCTTTTAATGACAGCTTCAATTTCCTTAAGGGTTATAGGCCTGTTTAGGTAATTAATCTGATCTACATTTAATTTTGGTAGATGGTACCTGTCCAGAAAGCTGTCCATTTCTTCTAGGTTTTCAATTTTTGTGGAATACAGATTTTCAAATAATCTGTATTATTGATCTGATAATTCTCTGTATTTCCTGGGGGTCTGTTGTTATGTCCCCCTTTTCATTTTTGATTTTGTTGATTTGGACACTCTCTCTCTGCTTTTTGATTAATTTGGCTAAGGGCTCATCTATCTTGTTAACTTTCTCAAAGAACCAACTCTTAGATTCATTGATTCTTTGTATTGTTTTTTGTTTGTTTGTTTGTTTCAATTGTATTGATTTCAGCTCTATGTTTGATTATTTCCTGCCATCTATTCCTTCTAGGTGAGTTCGCTTCTAATTGTTCTAAGGCTTTCAGCTGAGCTGTTAGGTCTCTAGTGTGAGATTTCTCTAGGTTTTTCATGTAGGCATCTAGCACTATGAATTTTCCTCTTAAGACTGCTTTCATTGTGTCCCACAAATTTGGATATGTTGTGGATTCATTTTCATTAAATTCTAGGAAGACTTTGATTTTTTTCTTAATTTCTTCCTTGACCCAGAGATGATTCAGCTGAGTGATGCTTAGTTTCCATGAGTTGGTAGGCTTTCTTTGACTTTTGATGATGTTAAACTCTAAATTTAGGCCCTGGTGGTCCAATATGTTACAAGGGATTATTTTCATTTTTTTGTAGCTGTTGATATTTGCTTATGAACAGTTATGTGGTCAATTTTGGAGAAAGTTACATGAGGAGCTGAGAAATATGTATATTATTTTGCATTTGGATGGAAGCTTCTGTAGATATCTATTAAATCCATTTGCATCATAATCTCTGTAAGACTTCTTTTTTCTCCGTTGAGTCTTTGTCTGGTTGACCTATCCAGGAGTGAAAGTGTGGTATTGAAGTCTCTCACTATTAGGGTGTAAGAATTGATGTGGGATTCAAGCTTTAGCAGTGTTTCTTTTACATAGGTAGGTGCCCTTATATTAGGGGCATAAATATTAAGGATCGAAATTTCCTCTTGACAAATTTTTTCTGTGATGAATAAGTAATGACCATCTTGGTCCCTTTTAATTGCTTTTAGCTTAAAGTGTACTTTGTAAGATATTAGGATAGCAGCACCCGTGTGTTACTTAGGACCATTTGACTAGAAAATCTTTTCCCAACCCTTTACTCTAAGCCTGTGTTTGTCTCTCTGGTTGAGGTGTGTTTCTTGTAGGTAACAGTAGGATGGCTTCTGTTGTTGTATCCATCTTGTTAGTGTGTGACATTTTATAGGAGTATTGAGTCCATTGATATTAAGGGATATTAGTGACAACTGATTGATATTTCCTGCCATTTTTTGGTGGTAACTTGTTTATATTTCTTTTCTCTGGAGTATTCTTCTGTGGAATTATTGATTGTTTGTGGTTTCATGGGTACATCTAGGGTCCTTAGGTTGGAGGTTTCCCTCTAATACTCTCTGTAGTACTGGATTGGAAGATAAAATTTGTTTCAGTCTGACTTTGTCATGAAATATCATGTTTACTCCATCTATGATGATTGATAATTTTGCAGGGTATAGTATTCTAGTTTGGCAGCCATGCTCTTTTAGCATCTGTATAACTTCTGACCAAGTCCTTCTGGCTTTCATTGTTTCCATTGAATAGTCAGGTGTTATTCAGATGGGTCTGCTTTTATATGTAAGTTAGCAATTTTCTTTTGCAGCTCTTAGAATTTTTTCTTTGTTCTGTATGTTTTGTGGCTTGATTATAATGTTGGACACTGACGTTTTTTGGGGGGTCATATCTATTTGGTGTTCTGTAAGCTTCTTGTATCTTTATAGACATTTTCTTCTTCAGGTTAGGGATGTTTTCTTCTATGATTTCATTAAAAACATTATGGGTGCGTTTGAGCTGGTATTCTTCTCCTTCTTCTATTACTATTATTCTCAAGTTAGGTCTTTTCATGGTGTCCCAGATTTCCTGAACATTTTGCGTTATGGCTTTTTTGGTTTTATTATTTTCTATGACTGATATATCTATTTGAGCTTCTGAGTCTTCCACTTCAGAGATTCTATCTTCCATCTCTTGATCTCTGCTGGTTATGCTTGTATCTATTGTTCCAGCTTTTTTCTTCAGGTTTTCTATTTCCATCTTTGCCTCATTTTTTGCCTTCTTTATTGCTTCTACTTCACTTTTTATTTCCTGGCATGTTTCTTTCTTTTTTTGATTAACTTTTTCTTGGTTTTCTTTTATAGATTTGTTCATCTCTTCCACTTTTTTGTTTGTATTTTCTTTTATTTCTTTGAGTCAATTTTTCATATCTTCTTTGAGAGTTTTGATGATCATCATAAATGGATTTTTGGTGTTGCTTCTTTCTGTTTCTGCTTCATTGCTCAGTTCAGGTCTTGTATTTGTAAGATTGCCACTTTCTTCTGGAATTACCTTATTGTTCTTCATATTAATATATATATTTTTGCACTGGCGTCTGCTCATGGCTTCAGTGGTTCACGATTATGTGTTTCCTCATCATTGTGGCACAGGGGCTTGTGTGTCTCCTGTCACCTCTGAATCAAAGGTCTGCTCAATCTCTACCTCTCCTCTGGGCAGGGAACTGACTTTCAAGTCTTCAGTCCTTCTCTGTTTGTTCAGTTGGAGGCGAGTGGCCATTCAAATTCCCTTAGCAGCACCTGAGGAGATCCTGGCAGACAAAGTTTATCTCTTTCTGCTACAGAGTGTGTGGGGACAAGCTCCACAGACAGCATCTGGTCCTGGAACCGAAACACGACCGAAACACAATTTTCCTTGGCAGCAATTCAGGAGCTGTGCCCTGCTGAGCCCACCTCACCTTTGGGCAGAGTCTGAATCTTTCTTTAAGAGTCCTCAGTCCTTCTCTGTTTGATCAGTTGGAGAAGGGTAGCCATGCAAATTCCCTCAGCAGCAGCTGGGGGGACCCTGGCAGACAAAGTTTATCTCTGTCTGCTACAGAGTGTGTGGGGAACAAGCTCCACAGACAGCACCTGGTCCTGGAACTGGAACCCAACCAGAATACAATTTTCCCTGGCAGAGATTCAGGCTCTGGGGCCTGCTGAACCCACCTCACCTTTGGATAGAGTCTGAGTCTGTCTTTCAGAGTCCGGGTGACTGTGCAAATTTTCTCAGCAGAAGCTTGGGGGACCACGGCAGACAAAGTTTTTCTCTGTCTGCTACAGACTATGTGGGGACAAGCTCCACAGATAGCCGTGTTTTATTCATTTATTTATTTAAATTTTTCCCCTTACAAAACATTGTTTTCCCTCCTGTCCATTCCCCAATTCCGTACTTAGCCTCACTATTTCAACCCCATTGTTCACTTCCTAGAGAGGACAATGAATCTCAAGGTCATCAACTCTGTCTGGCATATCCAGTTGATGTAGAACTAAATTTCTCCCCGAAGTATCAAGATTGAAAAACATGTTCCCACAAGACATGGGCTCCAAGAAGCCAGTTTTGGATAATTGATGTACGGCCTTATGTTAAATTAGCAAAATGTTTACATTTACTTGTAGGCAGTATATTTCAAACTATGTATTTTTTTATCCATTCATTATTTGATGGACATTTTGAGCATTTTTCAATTTATGGCTATTTTGAATGTAGAAGCAATGACCATGGATAGGTAAATACCTCTGCAGTAAAATGCAGATTTCTTTGGGTATATTTTCAAGAATGGTATAGAAGGATCTGTTTTCAACTTTATTGAAGAACATCTACTTTGATTTATTTCTATAGTGGCTGCAATATTTTGTACTTCTACCAGGTTCTATCATTCTTCTAAATAAGTATAATAATTTGATAACTCGTATTGATAATTTGATAATACGTATTGTTATATGTATCATTTCCTACAACTCAGAGAAATGTTCTCTTTTGGTAGATGGTTCTTAACAGAGACACATAGCTTGAGAAATTGTAGACAATGAGAGCCTTTAAAGCCTCCAGCCATAAATTTTTATCATGCTGCTCCCATTAAGGTCCAAATGATCTATGCAGAATAAAACGAATAAAGATTATAAAATCCAGAGCTAGTAGACAAGTCCAAGTGTACAACAATTTTCAGACATAACATGGCAAGGAGGTAGTATTTTATAGAAATAAAATGTGTGATGTACATACCAACTCACAGAAATTGTGCCAGAATTCACAGGACATATGCCAGTTCAAGCCAGGCAAAATTTCATAATCGAGAAAGAAAAAGAGGCAAAAATAGGCAAACCAAGAAACTATTTGGAATTTATAACTGATGGGAGAAGGGAAAATTTGTTTTCTCAGTGGGATGTCACTGAGTATATCAGCCTCACTCCAGGGCAGGCTCGATGCTCAGGGACAGTTGGCCAACTGGGAAACGGACTTCACATATTTGTTGGCAGTTTTGCTCTCATCAAAGAAACACATGAAATTGCATTAATACATACACATATGCTTGTGTGTCTTCTTATTGGTTCCTATATGATTCAGAAAGAAGTTACTCTGATTATGACTGAGAAAGGATGGATTTATGAGTATAGTAGAATACCATTAGGAGTCATTTTATTGCTCTGTTTCTTTAGTAGACTAGAAGCATTCAGATTTCCTTTGGTTGTTGGCCTATTTAGTTTCAAATTCTTGGCCACACAAGTAATATTGGGTATGGATTTCATTTTATGGAGTGGGCTTTAAATAAAATCCAGGTGTGGTCTGGATACCCCCACAACTTTATTCTATTATTGCACTAGTTTATCTTACTGGCAGACCACCATTGCACATCAAATGTTTTATAAAAGGATTTGTCTTTTCCTTTCATTTTTGGTAACATGCAAAGTACATTCCAGAATCTTAAATATTACTGTATAAGAGTAAAGCCCCTAGGTAGGCACCAGCTTGAATTCTGTGTATTCAATAACAAATAACAGGGAATATCTTAGTAATTTAAAGTCTGAAAATATCTTTATTCGATTAAAGTAGCATTAGATATGTATATATTGCATTAGAGTACCTGTACATGTTACAAATAATAGTTAAAATATTATTATTTTATTCTTGAATAATATTTAAATATTTCAATGTGTCTTACATGATTTTTTCCTCTTCACCTTGCCTCTCTTTGTCCTTTCCTATTACCCTCCACTTTTAAGTGATTAGCATGTTTTATTTTTTACGTATATATGTATGTACAAATATAATGTCACCCAGGTCTGTCATTGTGTGTATTTGGCTTCAAATATTATCTATCTATCTATTTATCTATCTATCTATCTATCTATCTATCTATCTATCTATCTATCTATCTATCTAGCCACATCAGGAATTTTAGCTTATCATAAGGATTTAACAGAAATGAAAGTATACAATGTATCTCAGTGTTTTGTAGAATCATACACTGTGGGGTGAACCTGGCAGCAATCTGATATTTAACATGCCCTGTCAGTGGCACAATTTCTGCCCTATGTCTCTTTGAAATTACAAAATAGAAGATAAAACTATTTTAAGGGACAATGTGAAAGAAGGTGTGAAAAAACCAATAATGCTATATTTGCCTGAAGGATTGTCCATATGGAAATGTGTACAAAGATATCTCTCTCCTTCTAAATATGTAGTGATTTGTTTCTTTGTGTCATGCAGTGCCTACCACAGATGTGTTTTTTGAAATGAAAATATTGTGGAGTAAATGACATTGTCAGGGAAAATTTAACTATATCGCATCCTGAGTTTGCACAGTGTGATATTTTCTAGTTTTGTTAGTAAATGAGAAAATCAAATAACATTTGAAAAGAGTTGATGAATTCCTTTTCTGTCTTCAGACAGTTTTTTGTACAGTTACATTAATTTTGGGCATGTAATATATACACTACAGGGCACACATAGGCTCTATATGTTTTTCAGTGTTATTGATGTGGTTTTCCAATATAGTTCTATGTTCTCAGTATTCCTGAGAATTTTTTTCTGTATCAGAGAACTCTATTGTAATGTAAATGTAAAATAAAAAAATCAGGGTTTAATTAATTTAAGAAAACATGGATTAAATCTATGCTTTGTCTCAGGAAAAGAACTAGACACTGGGCCACACAGACTCCTGGAAAATCAATTTTCTTGTACCATATATTTTAATACTAGAATTCACAGAAGGGGCAGAAAAAATGGAGAAATTCTTACTGACAGAGATAATTGCACTTACTTTTATGTTCTCCTGAAGTTATCAAATTTAAATGACTACTATGCATAAGTTTGGTTAGAGTGTTTGAAATAAAGTACTTATATATTAAATGAATATTATCAATTCTATTAGTTAAGTTCAATGTAACCCCCTGACCTACTTATATTCAGGATTTATTGGAATTCTAAAATTCTTATTTTTCAGTAATGAATTAAAATTGAGTGGACCACATGTTCTCTGTGGATATTAAAATGCTTTCCTTCGAACTGTATTTCCTAAATTTTTGTGCTTAATATGAATTTAAGTGCTTAAGTTTTATGATGTTATATGTTTCTAGTTTTACATTCATGTAGATGTAAATTGTTACTTGATCACTGTTTAGGCATTCTGCACTCAGGTTAATTAACTATATTCTTATATGTGCATATAAATAGTTGTCCGTCCAGTATCTGACCTGTCAAACATATCTACTCTGTTCAAATAATTAATACTTTATATGAAATGTTTGCGAGATGGCATTTAACATACACAGAAAAGAAGAACAGATTTACCTCATATGGCAAATTGAACTGAAAAGGAACACTATATATATATATATATATATATCATGCTAACTTTTAGAAATAAAATTCTAAAACGTGTAATTAATTCCTAGAATTTGTAAAAATATATTATGAATGTTAAATCAAAGTAGAGATTAATATAGAATTATGCGTCAAAGTGGCATGCAAATTATGATCAAGTGTATTCAGTTAAGAAACAGTTTTTTTTTTTTTTTTTTACTTTTTATTTTATTTGTTTATTTGCCTTGGTGTTTGCCTGGAACTGGAACTACAGACAGTTGTTAGCTGCCATGTGGGTGACTGGGAATCAAACCCGGGTCCTCTGGAAGAGCAGACGGTGCTCTTAACCGTTGAGCCATCTCTCCAGCCCCCAAAGAAACAGTTTTATATTGAGAGATTCTTGATAAGTGGAGCATTCATAATAATTAAACTAATTGGGATAAAAAGAGAAGCTAATAAAATATCAACTGGAGTAGTTACTCATGATCTGGGAAGAAAGATACTATCACTGATTGATTTTTCCTGTTATTTTTGGTGGCAGCTTTTATGTATTTCCTTTCTTTGGGGTTTTCTTCTGTGGAATTTTTGATTGTTTGTGGTTTCATGGCTATATCTAGGATCCTTAGGTTGGAGTTTTCCCTCTAATGCTTTCTAAAGGGCTGGATTTGTAAATAGGAATGGTTAACGTCTGACTTTGTCATGAAATATCTTCTTTATTCCATCTATGATGATTGATAGTTTTCCTGGGTATAGTAGTCTAGTTTGGCAGACATGCTCTTTTAGTGTCTGTATAACTTCTGACCAGGAACTTCTTGTTTTCATTGAATAGTCAGGTGTTATTCTGATGGGTCTGCCTTCATAGGTAAGTTGGCCCTATCCCTTTGCAGCTCTTAAAATTTTTTCTTTGTTATGCATGTTTTGTGGCTTGATTATTATATGTCCAGCAGACTTGGGTGCGGGGGTCAAATCTATTTGGTGTTCTGTAAGCTTCTTGTATCTTTATAGGCATTTATTTCTTTAACCTGGGAAAGTTTTCTTCTTTGATTTTATTGAATATAATGACTGTGTCTTTGAGGTGGTATTCTTCTGCTTCTATTCCTATTATTATCAGGTTTGGTCTTTTCTTGGTATCCCAGATTTTCTGATTGTTTTGTGTTGTGGCTTTTTTGGTTTTAGTGTTTCCTTTAACTGATGAATCTATTTCTCCTATTGAGTCTTCCACTCCAGAGATTCTCTTCCATCTCTTGGATTCTGTTGGTTATACTTGTATCTGTAGTTCCAGCTCTTTCTTTCAGATTTTCTATTTCCACCTTTGTCTCATTTTGTGCCTTTTCTATTGCTTCTACTTCATTTTTTAGTTTCTGGAATGTTTGTTTCATTTTTTGGTTTTCCTTTTCTTTGTTTCCTTTCAAGGATTTTTTTCATCTCTTCTAATTTTTTTAATTTGTATTTTCATCCCTTCTTTAAGGAAATTTTTTATATCTCCTTTAAAGGTTTCTATAATCTTCATAAAGGTGTTTTTGCTGTTTTCTCTTCATTGCTCTGTTCAGGTCTTGGTGTTATAGAACCACCAGTTTCTTCTGGTGTTGCCTTGTTGTTCTTTATAATGCTATATGTATTCTTGTACTAGGGTCTGACCATGGCTTCTATGATTCACACTTAGTCAGCTATTAGTCAGTTGTTGCTACAGGGCTTTTTTGTCTTCTGTCTGCTCTAAGAAAGTGGGTCTGCTTGATCTCTGACTTTGCTCTGGACACTGATCTGAATTCCAAAGGTATCAGTCCTTCTCAGATGATTCAGGTCTCCCTGTAGGCAGGGCCTGGCCATGCGAGGTCCCTTCATTTAAGAGTTGCTAAGGAGGTCCCTCACAGCTAAAGCCTATGGCCTGTCTGCTAGCAAGAGTCTGTGATCAGATCCTTGGGTGTGACCCGGACCTCAAAGTAGTGTTGATTTACATTAATCTGATGGCTAAAGATGTCAAGCACTTTTTCAAGTACCTTTCAGCCATTTATAATTCTTCTGCTGAGAATTCCCTTTTTAATTCTGAACCCCATCTTTTTGATTGAGTAATTCAAGGTTTTGGGCTCTAGTTGCTTGAGATTGCTAAATATTTTAGAGATCAGTTTTCTGTCACTTGTAGGTTTATTGAAAATCTTCTCTCATTCTTTAGGCTGTCATTTTGTCTTATGGACTATCATTGCCTGTACAGAAGCTTCTCAGTTTCAGGAGGTCCTGCTTATTTTTATTGTTCTTAGTGTCTGTGCTACTGGTGTTATATTTAGGAAGTGGTCACCTGTGCCAATGCACTGGAGGGATTTTCCCACTTTCTTTTCTATCAGGTTCAGTGTGGCTGGGGTTATGCTGAGGTCTTTGATTTGAGTTTTGTACAATGTGATAAGAAAAATGCGAATGCATTTTTCTATACACTACCATCCACTTATGCAATACCATTTTCTAAAGATACTATGTTTTCCATTCAATATCTTGGGCCCCTTGGTCAAAGATCAGGTGGCCAAAGGTTTTTGGGTTAATGTCAGGATCTTCAATTTGATTGCTTTGATCAATAAGTCTGTTTTTATGCCAGAACCAGGCTGCTTTTATTACTGTAGCTCCATAGTATTTTGATGTCAGGGATGGTGATGCCTCCTGAGGTTCTTTTGTTGAGTAAAATTGTTTTGGCAATCCTGGCTTTCCTGTTATTTCAAGTGAAATTGAATATTGTTCTGTCAAGGTCTGCAAAAATTGTGTTTGGATTTTGATGGGAAGTGACTGCATCTGTAGATTGCTTTTGGTAGAATTGCCATTTTTACTATGTTGATCCTACCCATCCCAGAACATTGGAGATTTTTCCAATTTCTGATATCCTCATCAATTTCTTTCTTCAGTGATTTCAAGTTTTTGTCAAATGGATCTGTTACTTCTTTGGTTATGGTTACTCCAAGGTATTTAATGCTATCTGCAGCAGTTATAAATGGTGATGTTTCTCTTATTTCTTTTTCAGCCCTTTTATCTTCAGTGTATAGGAGGGCTACTGAATTCTTTGAGTTAATCTTGTATCCTGCTACATTGCTGAAGTTGTTTATCATGTATAGAATTTCCCTGGTAGAATTTTGTGGGTCACTTACATATACGATCATATTATCAGCAAATGGAGATAGTTTCACTTCTTCTCTTCCAATGTGTATCTCCTTAATCTCCTTTCATTCTCTGATTGCTTTAGCTAAAACTTTGAGAAGTATATTGAATAGATAAGGAGAGTGGACATCCTTGTCTAGTTTCTGATTTTTGAGGTATTGCTTTGAATTTTTCTCCATTTAGTTTGATGTTGTCTGTCAGCTTGCCATAAATCATCTTCATTATGTTTAGATATTTTCCCTGTATTCCTGATATCTTCCAGGACTTTTATCATAAATGAGTGTTGGATTTTCTCAAAGGATTTTTCAGTATCTAAGGATATGATCTTGTTATTTTTTTCTTTCAGTTTGTTTCTATGATGGATGATATTTATGGTTTTTCCTATGTTAAAACATCCCTGCATTTCTGGCATGAAACATACTTGATCCTGATGGATGATACTTTTGCTATGTTGTCAAATATGGTTTGCCAAAATTTTCTTGAGGATTTTAGCATAAATATTAATGATGGAAATTGGTCTATAATTCTCCTTTGTTGCATCTTTGAGTGGCTTGGGTATTAGAGTAATTATGGGCTCATAAAATGTGTTTGGCAATATTCCTTCAGTTTCTATTGTGTGAAATGGTTTGAGGAGTATTGGTCATAGTTCTTCTTTGAGCACTTGTAAAATTCTGCACTGAAACCACCTGCACCTGAGCTTTTTATAATGGGAGGCTTTTAGTGACAGCTCCCATTTCCTTTAGGGTTATAGGTCTGTTCAGGTAATTAATTAATATGATTTTGATTTAATTTTGTTAAGTTGTCCCTGTCCAAAAAGCTTTCCATTTCTTCTAGGTTTTCCATTTTTGTGTAATATAAATTTTCAAAGAAGTACTTAATAATTCTCTGAATTTCCTGGGGTTCTGTTGTTAGTTTCCCCTTTTTGCTTCTGACTGTGTTGATTTGGATATGATCTCTCTGCTTTTTGATTTGTTTGGATAAGGGATTATATAACTTGCTGCCTCTCTCAAAGAACCCAACTCTTTGTTTCATTGATTGTTTATATTGTTCTTTTTGTTTCAATTGTATTGTTTTCAGTTCCAGTTTATTTCCTGCAATATACTCCTTCTTGGTGTGTTTGCTTCTTATTGTTCTAAGGTTTTCATCTGTACTGTTAGTTCTTTAATGTTGGATTTCTCTAGATATCTAGAAATCTAAGGGTTTTTTTTTTTAATGTAGGAATCTAGTGTTCTGAATTTTCCTCTTAAGGATGCTTTTATTGTGTCTCATAAGTTTTGGTATTTGTGGATTTATTTTCATTAAATTATAGGAAGACTTTGATTTCTTTCTTAATTTCTTCTTTGACTCAGAGGTGGTTTAGTTGGGTAATGTTTAGTTTCCATGAGTTGTTAGGCTTTTCGTGATTTTTGATGTTATTGAATTCTAACTTTAGGCCCTAGTTGGCTGATATGAATCAAGGGATTATTTAAATTTTTTATAAGTATCAATATTTGTTTTATGACTAATTGTGTGGTCAGTTTTAGAGAAAGTTCCATGTGGTTCTGAGAAATACATATATTTCTTTGAATTTGGGTGTATGCTTTTGTAAATATCTGCTAAATCCATTTGCATCATAACCCCTCTTAGACTCCTTATTTCTGTATTGAATCTCTGTCTAGTTGACCTATCCAATGCTGAAAGTGAGGTATTGAAGTTTCCCACTAGTAGGGTATGAGAATTGATATGGGATTTGAACTTTAGTAGTATTTCTTTTACATAGATAAGTTCCTTTATATTAGGGAGATAAATATTCAAGATTGAAATTTTATCTTGATCAAATTTTTCCTAAGATGTGTAAGTAATGTCCATCCTAGTCTCTTTTAATTGATTTTAGTTTGAAGTCTACATTGTTGGATGGCCATACTAGCTTTTTTCTTAAGGCCATTTGAATGGAGAATCTTTTCCCAACCTTTTATTCTGAGACTGTGCCTGTATTTAAGTTTGAGGTGTATTTCTTGTGTGCAGCAGAAGAATGGCTTCTGTTTTTGTATTCATCATGTTAGTGTGTGTCTTCTTATAAGTGACCCACTCTTGATGCTAGAGTGAGGAATCAGAACTGCCTTGAGTGGATGCTGAACTAAGCCTCTTTGAGACCTTGGGACCTCCTGCTCTTGCTGGGGAGAACATAAGGAGATGGGGAGAAGAGAGTGTGACTGGGAGGGTTGGGATTGGGAAGGATATTTGAACAAGGGGATACATGGATTAAAAAATAAGACTTTATTCATAATTTAAAAATTAACATAAAAAGAATATTAGAAAAGATACTACTAGATTTTAAAAACTTTAGAAAGCTAATATTAAATTTGTCTACCTATATAAATTTTCAGCAATTTATTAATATCAAATTTAAACATAAGTATGTTTGTGAGAAAATTTAGTGAACATCTCCCAAGATTCATGTAAAAAACAAAAAGGAGGCAGAGGCTGATATAAGACCCAGGAAGAATCCTTTCTGTACAGGCCTTAGAACTTGCATTCAATACATAGGACCCACATAAATGTGGAAGATGTGAATCAACTCCAAGGAAGTTTTCTTCTCACTACTCTTTGTGTATTACTTGCTCATACACATATGCAAAAGTATATATACAAGCAAAAAACAACAGTAAATATTGATTAAAAAGAACCATGTCGACATATACCCTAGAGACAATAACACAACTTTCAAAATATATTGATAGAGGATGAGCTTTATTTGGCTGTTGAAGATGGTAATTGAAGTTAAGATGCACTGAACAAAGCACAGAAAGAAACATAATTTTATAAAAAATACTTAATAAATTTTTACAAATAATCATTATGAATATAAACCAATATTCATTAACTTCTGGGTAATTAAGATTGTATATCCACTAAATTCCTTTTAGTCCTTTTTTGTTAATTAATTTATGTTTTTCACTAATGAAATTTGAAAAGTTTATGCATAATAGTTATAGCTATTTGATAAGGTCTAAATCTGAACTCCATATAAATATAATTAAGTACTTATACTTTAAGGTATGCTACTGTCATAATAAAGGATTAATATCTGAATCTAATGAAATCTGAAGCTCTAAGTCATTTCTTTAAGAACTCAATATTCAAGACACATAAACATAAAAATGTACCCTACAACAATAGTGTATGTGTATATACAGATATAGAAGTGTGCTTAAGAAAAGTAATCCTAAAAAAAAAGATCCCTTTAATTAGCTCCATATTACTTAACAGTGTTTGTAAATAAAACAGTAGAAAGTGAAAAGACTAAAAAAATTAGAGGAAGTTGCATTTTCAATATGGTACAATATGATTATTCAAAATTTACCAGAATCATAACAAAATAGTCATTATTACTGATAAGTGCAAACTTAAATAAAGCATCTGAAAATTATAAAATGATAGTGATGCACATTTAATGTATAAAATCATAACAAAGTTCTATAAAAATTAAACTACAGAAACCATTATAAATTTGCAGGAAAAATAAGGTTAGTTAGGAGAAGTGGTGAAGTAGCCTTTTCTTTTATAGTCAAAAGATCTTAAGATTATTTCTATGGAATTATTCTGGTCATTTGATTTTACAAATTGTTAAAAAAAACCAATGGAATAGTGATTCACAGTATAAAGATGGGTTGAATAGTTTATCTTGATGATTTTCATTTTTACTATGTTATAATGTAACCAAGAAAAAAGAACATTAACTTATTACTGCATCATTATTTAATGTTATTATGTAGAAAGCCATCATTTTAAAAATTACTTGATAAAAAGAGAAATAGTGGATATAGATAATGCTGTCAGGCATAAGTTTCTGTCTTTTATCTTTTAAACAAATTATTTAAAATAGTTTTGTGATTTTTTTCAATTATGTGTGTGTGTGTATGTGTGTATGTAGTGAGTTTTTGAGTGCTATATTGCATGTGCAGAGGTCATTTGAATAGTTATGGGAGCCAATCTTTTTCTTTTAATGTGTGCAAAGAAAAGAAGCAATCAATCAAGTGAAAAAATAATTTCAAGACTTGAAATTTGAATTAGATGCAATAAGAAAACATACCAATGGAAAGCTGGAAATAGAAAATCTGGGTAAATATCAGAAACTACAGATACAAACATAAACAACAGAATGCAAGAGATGAAAGGATAATCTCATGCACTGAATATAAAATAGAGGAAATAGATTCCTGAGACAAAGCCAAAACATTCTATAAAGTACAAAATATCTAGGAAATCTGGGACACTATAAAAAGACCAAGTCTAAAAATAGAAAAATGAGAAAAAGATCACAGTCTCAAAGACAAAGAAAAGATAATCAACAAAATCATAGAAAAAAACCTTTTTCAAACTAAAGAAGTTACCTGTGAAGGTTCAAGTCTCAATTCTGAGCATTTGTGCCCCAAATACAAAGGCACCCACATGTGAAAAAGAAATATTACTATAAGAAATCAGACATTAATCCCACACACTAATAGTAGGAGTCTTTAACACCCCACTCTCACCAATGGGCAGTTGCCAGAAAGAAACTTAACAGACAAATAGGAGATCCAACAAATTTTCTGACTCAAAAGTATTTAATAGTTATCTACAGAACTTTCTACTCTAACACAAAACAATATACCTTTTTTTAGTACCCACACAGAACCTTCTCTAAAACTGACCCCATATTTGGTCACAAAGCAAATCTGAACCTATTTAAAAAAAAAAGGTGGAATAAGGCCCTCTATCTTATCAGATCACCATGGCTTAAATTTAGACTTCAACATCAACATAAATTACAGAAAGCCTACAGTCTTAAGGAAACTGAATAATGCTCAAGTGGATCACCACTGGTTCAAAACAGAAGTGAAGAAGCAAATTAAAGACTACATAGAGTTCAATGAAAATAAATGTACAACAAACTCAAACTTATAAGACTTTATAAAGAAAGTAGTAAAAAAAAAATTCATAGCACTAAGTGCCTACATAAAAATTTTGGAGAGATTTCACACTAGCTACTTAACATCACACCTGGAAACTCTAAAACAAAAAGAATTAACTCACCCAGGGGCATATATCCCAGGAAATAATGAAACTGAGGGCTGAAGTCAATAAAATAGAAACACCGAAAACATTTAAAGAATCAATGAAACAAATAGTTGGTTCTTTGAGAAAGTTAGCAGGATAGACAAACTCTTATGCAAACAAACCAAAACTTACAGAGAGAATATCCAAATTAACAAAATGAGAAATAAAATGGGGCACATAACAACAGACAATTAATAAATCCAACGGATCATCAGGTCATACTCCACAAATATTTAAAAACATAAAAAGTGAGACAAATTGGATAGCCATCACATATTAAAATTAAATCAAGAGCAGTTAGACAATGAAAATAGATTTATAACACCTAAGGAAATAGAATCAGTTGTTAAAATCTTCCAACCAAAAAGTCCCAGGGCCACATGGTCTTAGTGCATAATTCTACAAGAATTTCAAAGACCGACTAATACTAATACTATTGAAATTGTTACATTTAAGATATTTTAAAAACATAAAAAAGAAATGTATTTATAGCAAATGCATAAAGTTTGAAGTAAAACACTATGACTGCAGAATTATTATTCTTACATGTATCACAGTGGGTTTTGTTAGGTTGTGGGTTTTTTGTATATGTATAGACCTTGCGTCAGGGAAAATACTTTTTGATCAGTTATGTTAATCTAGCTGTATGTTTTGTTTTATTTGCAAGCATA
Source organism: Sigmodon hispidus (assembly GCA_004025045.1). Taxonomy (NCBI): domain Eukaryota; kingdom Metazoa; phylum Chordata; class Mammalia; order Rodentia; family Cricetidae; genus Sigmodon; species Sigmodon hispidus. The sequence goes on along the minus strand of PVIH01010217.1, from coordinate 21,122 downwards.
TTAAAATAAAATAAGTTCTTTAAAAAAAACATAGGTTCTTATTATTTTATGACAATGGGACTTCTGCTCCGGGCAACACCCATCTACTTTATAGAAGATTATGGATATTAAAGAAACTCCTCCATATGAGTTGACCTTCTTTATGACAAAAGTTAGCCACTGGACAAGAAAGTCCTCTTGTTTTGACTGCGGATACTATAATATTCAAAATGGACAAGCAAGAGACACACATAAAAAGAATTGCTGAACCTTGACAAAACAAGGAAGAACGAACTTTGGGAATATACTGCTTCTCAGAGAAGTCTGTCAGATATGCTAGGCCTGTAGGATGAATACGAATGCTTCAAAGATACAGAAGAACATTGGGTTACTGTCCAGGCAGTCAGCTGTTTTATTTTTTACACTTTTTGAAAGTTGCTTGCATGCCTGTGATGTTTACTTAATATTATTTACTTCTTGGGTCTATGAGGGATTTGAAGATGAGATAGTTAAGAGTTATAGTTTTCTAGTGACAGTTTTAGAAAAGAAAACTCACTTAAATATTAAACTGTGTAAGTTTAAGAGACATCAGAATAGTTTTTAGTTAGTAATATATGTTAGATAGAAAGTGAATAATCCTTTGGATTCACCAAAATAAGATAAATAATGGAATATTTTCTTTGAATATGTCAATTGTTAACAAACTAGACATTCCTTATAAAATTGTTTGTATATATTGTATATAATTATTGTGCCTATTGTATATGGTTTTTCTTATATTAGTTATACCTTTTTTATTTTTGATACAAAAGGAGATATGTGGTGATATGTTGCTTATTTAATAAAACCTGGAATATCAAGAGATCAACCCACCAACTAGTCAGTGGTAGTTCGAAAGTTTCAGAGATAACAGAACAGAGGTAACTCACATAGCTCTGGGAGTTCTGGATCTCTGGGAGTACAAGGCAAAACAGCCAGGCAATGTTAGCCCTCACCTTTAATCCAAACACTGGGCAAAGACGGGGAGTAGTGATTTATGTCTTTAATCCCATAAACACAGAGATTTGTCTGTTTTTCTGTGAATTCAAGGCTAACTACCAAATAGAGTAAGATAGGACTTGTACACTCACTTTGAAAATAAGTATGCTAAATTCTCAGAAAATTGGGAATAAATCTAACTCAAGACCCGATGATAAAACTGTTGGGCTTATAACCAAGAAATGGTTAGTCATACCACAAAAACACTTGTTCAACTATGTTCACAGCAACATTACTTATGATAGCCAGAACCTGGATCTAGATGTCCCTCAGCCAAAGAACGGATTAAAAAATGTGGTGCATGTAAACAATAGAATATTACTCAGCTGTAAAAAATGACATGAAATTTGTAGACAAATTGATAGAACTAGAAAATATCATCCCAAGTGAGGTAACCCAGACTCAAAAAGATAAACATTGTATATACTCACTCATAATAGATACTAGATATAATACAAAGAATAATCAGACTATAAACTACCACTCCAGAAACGCTAGTTAAGAAGGAGGACCCTAAGAGGGCTATATGGATCACCCTCAGAAAAGGGAATTAGATGAGATTTCTGCAGTAAGAGGGAGAAATAGAAGGTGGTGGTGGGGTCAGGACATAAGGAAATACAATGGTTGAGCTTGAATAGGAACTGATGAAAGGGAAATGAGTGAGATAACTTAATAGGGGTTAGGAAGAAACCTGTGCTAACTAATCTCCCAAGAATCCACAAGGGTGACCCTAGCTTAAGTTACTAGCCACAGTGAAAAGGAGCTAGAGCTGGCCTAACTCCATAATAACATTGATGAATACTCAACCTCATCATAGAGCCTTCATTCCATAACTGATGGAAGCAGATGCAGCCAAGCACCAGGCCATGCTCTGGGATTCCAGTCAAAAAGAGGAAAGAGTGATGATATGATCAAGGTGTGGGGAGGTCAAAATCATAATGGGGAAATCTACAGAGCCAACTGAACCAAGTTAGTGGGAACACATGACCTTTAGATCAACAGCTGTACAGCCTGCATGGGAGTGGACTAGGTGTTCTACATACATAAAACATTGAGTAACTTGTTTTCTTTAAGGGGTCCCTGGCAGGGGAATCAGGATCTATCCCTGGTACATGAGCTGGAGTTTTGGAACACATATTGCAGGAGAAAGGGGTTTGGATCTGACTCAACTGAATGTTCCAGGCTCTGCTGACTCCCTTTGAGAGGCTTTAACTTTTTGGAGGAGGGTATGGAGGTTGGCTTATGTGGTGAATATTGCTGGAAGGGGTGTGGGAGACAGGATGAGAATATGTGATTGGTATGTAAAATAAATAAAAATATTCTTAAATAAAAATATTTGATAACCAGAGAAATGTCAGATAAAGCCAAATACTTCCAGGCATAAGTTCTTGAGTTAGATCCTGATTTTCACTCATTAGAAGAAAATGACAGTTCTATTAGTTTTAAACTGACTGCTATATATTCACTGTGGCATGTGTGCATATGTGAGCACACATACACATAAATTTAATAAAGTTTCACAAAACTATTTTAAATGACATTTAATGAGTACTATAAATCATAGTTCTTTCTCTCTTTATATATGTATGTAAATGATGAAATATATAAATATAAAAAAACTAATATGGGCCACATCAGGTAGAACAAAGAATCAAGCAGATGTCTATTATTAGCCTAAAGACACTTTTATACTTCTATTTTAAATGTACTAGCATCAACCTGGAAACAACCTAGATGTCCCTCACCTGAAGAATGGATTAACAAACTGTGGTACATCTACACCATGTAGTACTACGCAGCAGTAAGAAAAAATGATATCCTAAAATTTGCAGGCAAATGAATGGATTTGGAGAATATCCTCCTGAGTGAGGTATCACAAACCCAGAAAGATAAGCAGGGGATCTATTCATTCATTAGTAGACTCTAAACAAAAAAGCAAAAAGCATAGCATTTCCAAGCTGCAAACCACAAACGCTGAACAGCTTAGGATCTGAAACACCTTGGACTGGCACCTTGGATCCCACTCACTCCAGAGGAACACCTAAACCAGTCTTGATCTTGGGGTGAGGAAAGCAGATCTGCCAGGAGTGGATGCTGAACTAAGCCACATTTGGACCTTGAGACCTCTTCCCCTTACTAGGGAGGAGATAAAGTAATGTGTAGAAGAGAGAGTTACTGGAAGGGATTGGAGGGGGAAAGGAGCTTGAGCAAGGGTAAACATGGATGAAAAATATGACTTCATTCATAATAAAAAAAAAGATAGCAAGTCCCATTCCCATTCAAAATCAACCCTGTTGTGATCTGTGACATTTATTCTCTAACTCCATCCCCAATGAACAACAAAAATATTCTGCCCCCATTCTTTCTTTCCCCAGTTCATCCCATTATCCCATCCTCCAAAACCAGCAAACTTTTCTTTTGAACCCCCCAGTTTAACAGACCAGGGAATCTGGTAGACTAACTGAAGACCTTCAGCATACCACCTCTCCTCCAAACCTAGTTCCCTACCCTCAACCCCACCCCTGCCATCCCATCTTTTCATCCCTATCTCTGCAATAGAATACCTGTTGAAGATGTGTTCCCAACTCTTTCTACATCTCCTGTGTAACCCACAGACTTTCTGTGTCTAACCTCCCTCTACCCACTCATTATTCCTTTCTGGCCCTAACTCCAGCAGGCAAGCCCTGCTAACACACAAATTACTCCTGTCAAGAAACCAGGGAGGCTGACTCTAGATCTGCTCCACTTCCAATAATCATTATCTAGCTTAATGATCTACAGACGTTGCAGACTGTTCAAAATTTCTGGGTTATGTGAGAGATTTTAATTATGAAGAATTTAAAGATGAGTTTCATTTTTGCAAAACTTATGAAACAACAACTGCTACACTTGATGTATTTGACATAGTTGGCTCATTTTGGAAAGACTGTAAGAACTCTTTGGTAAAGGTTTGTGATGTTTGCACAGATGATGCTCCAGCAATACAGGGTGTTGATCTAGATTTCAATGATTTGTACCGAATAAATCACCTAATCATCAGAACTCACTGTATAATTCATTACCAAATATTAGCAATGAGGACTCTACCATAAACTTATTAGAAGTAATAAAAAATGTCTTCAGTTATCTCAATTTTGTAAAAGCAAGAACCTCACATAGTCTACAGCTTTTACAACTTTGCAATGACATAGATATATGGAATAGTTTGGTTATTCCACCCTAGAATGAGATGGCTGTGGAGAGTGCAAGTTTTAAGCTTTTTGAGCTTCAGGATGAATTCAAACAATTTTTAATTAGAAATCATGACTGTGTTCATAGCACTCTACAGCAATGAAGGTGAATTACAGACGACAGCTTATTTATTGATATTGCCATCTTAAATGAGCTAAAATTGTCAATGCAAAGACCAAATGGAAAAGACTTCACTTGTCTGAAAATATCTTCAAACTACAAATAAAATGTCACCCCTGTCTGAGAGAAAGAAAGAGACAGAAAGAGAGAGAGAGAGAGAGAGAGAGAGAGAGAGAGAGAGAGAGAGAGAGAGAGGGAGGGAGGGAGGGGGAGAGAGGGAGAGAAAGAGAGAATAAAATGTACACATTACTTATGTTACCTGCTTTCTCTAAACAACAAAACATTGAACCAGACAAAGCTCTCCAGGGGCCCAAAACACTATATGATGTATTCACTCTGTGAGTGCAGTTAAAGTGCTCACAGAGATAAAATAAATTTAAAACTGAGAAACGAGCAAAAATATTAAAATATGAATCTTTAGCTCAACTATGTTCATAGCAGCATTATGTGTTATAGCAAGAACCTGGAAATAAACTAGATGCCCCTCAACTGAACAATGGATTAACAAACTGTGGTATATCTACACAATGGAGTACTACTCAGCAGTAAGAAAAAAATAATATCCTAAAATTTGCAGGCAAATGGATGCATTTGGAGAATATCCTCCTGAGCGAGGTAACACAAACCAGAGAGATAAGCAGGGGATATACTCTCTCATTAGTGGACTCTAAATAATAATAATAAAAAAGCAAAGCATGCCCAAGCTGCAAACCACAACCACTGAATAGCTTGGGATCAGAAACGCCTTAGACTGACTCTGTGGATCCCACTCCCTGTAGAGGAAGACCTGACTCAGTTTTGATGTTTGGGGGAGAAAACTGGATTTACCAGGAATGGAGGCTGAACAAAGAAATATTGGGACCTTGGGACCTTGGGACCTTGGGATCCCCTGCCCATGGGGGACATGGGGAGATGTACAGAAGAAAGAATGACCTGATGTGGTGGGAGGGGGAAGGGACCTTGATTAAGAATATACATGGATAAAAAATGTGACTTCTTTATTCAGAATAAAAAAGTAAATCTTTTTAAACCATATTTTAAAAAGAGATGCTGTCTTCATTTCCAGTTATTTGTCATACATGCTCTTACTCTCATATATGTTAAATCATATATATAAATAAACTTTTATTGTTGCAAATACTATACCATTTTAGTATTTAGCTAGATCTTTTTTCATGTAATTAATTCTTTTTTTTTCTCGTGACAAATTTTTACTATGTACAAGAGAATTATCCCATGACATTTGGTCTTTTATGTCTAATTAGAAAGCAACATTTTTATCTTAATATAGTAAAACTATATATAAGTGGCTACTAAGTAAGAATTGCAGCAACAATAATCAATATATTTACATTTGACCAAATTTGTGAAACTACATTAATTATTTGTTTTATTTTGGTGAGTCTAAATTTTGTATCTTATTTATTTTCTATTATAAGTAAAAAAAAATATTATAGATATTTAGTCTTATCTCCAACAAAGAACCCAAGAGGATATAGTATTACTTGAGTATACAAGAAGTGCAAAGCAAGCAACTTCCAAAATTCTAAAAATGATAAATTTATCTGTCTGCTTGTACAGTCACCCAAAGTACCTTTGCAATGTTGAGGCATTAATCATCAGTCTACAAGCCTTGAGTCTCTGGGAGGCTTTTAAGTAAAGCAGGACATATGAAGGACTATTTTTCCTATACTGGCAAAGTTCATCAATCACTCTTTTCTGTGACCTGCAGAATATCTGGCAGTTTCTTCTGTGAAGTAGGAACCTGGACATTTATTCCACTGTGTTTTAGCAAATTTCAATGGTCAAGTTTTTGTGTTGGTGTGTTTTAAACCACTTTATTCACCCATCATCTTTCAATGAATAAAGGATGTTTTTGCTTAAAGTCCACTAATGAGTGAGTATACCCCTTGCTTATCTTTCTTGGTTTGTGAGACCTTGCTCAGGAGGATATTCTCCAAATCCATCCATTTGCCCATCCTTCTGTGTCTCATGTAACTAATTCTGATTACAGTTTATTTCCCATTTCTACCCCACCCCTCCTCCCACCCAAATTTATCTCCTTTCTATATAACCTTACAAAAGAACCAGGTTTTTATGGATAAAAATTACAGTAAAATAAATATAAAACAAAAACAAGCAAATTATAATAGAAAAAAACAAACATGCAGAAGGGAAATAGTCCAAGGAAGTTACAAGAATCAGATAGAGACACAATACAAACTCATTCACACACCCAGGAATCCTATAATCACATAATCCTTGAGCCATAATATGTATACAAAGTGCCTGCAGGGAAAAACCTAAAGAAAAATACAAAGCATATACAAAGTAAAGGAAGAGGAATCATTGTTGGAAGATGGCAAAGGAAGAAAAGTGGTAACAGAGAGAAAAGACACACTTCTCCATCTGGAGATCTTTATACATTATCATTACTTTAGTAGGAAGCTCACTCTTTCCAATGCCAAAAAGCTTCCAGTCTATTTCATACAGATTGAAAATGCTAAAATTAAATCATAGGAAAATTATTTAAAGTAATAAAGATGTATAAACATATGCACACAGATAAAGGACATATTTTCAGCTACCTTGATGGCCTAGGAAGTCCCAGCGGACCACACACATGCACAAACACACACACACACACACACACACACACACACACATATATATATATATATACATATGATGGCATATGTCATAAAATGTATTATTAACCATGCAATATGATGGCATGTGGCTTGGTTGTCAAAAAAGGATTACTGATTGAATGGTTATGATGAAAGAAATAACTTATCTTATATTAAATTGCATAATTAGCATTAATTTAATGATTAATATTAGTATAGCCAGCCAAAAGAGGAAAGAGCATGGACTGTAATTGAAAGTCAACTCAGTAGGCTAGTAAGTGATTCAGCAGCCAGCGTTTTCATAGTTCATTTCTTCTTTTCGTTTTATTATTTCTCTCCTTGACAAATTGTCAGTGAAGTAAGATGATGCTAAACTAAGCTATATTGGGACCTTGGGACCTCCTGCCTATCCATGCTCAGGAGGAGATAAAGAGATGTGGAGAAGAGAGAGTGACTGGACAGGGTAGAAGGAGGAAGGGAGCTTGAACAAGAATATAAATGGATAAAAATATGACTTTATTCATAAAAAATAAATAATAAAAAATAAAAAATATATGTAAGATGAAATAAACCCTCACTTCTGCAAGATGTTTTTCAAAGACATTGTCTCAGGGACAGGAACAAATTGTAATAACCCTTCTTTTCTTATTTTTAATGATTTTAGGATTAACATAATGTCTTAAAATTTTTAAGTAAAATACACTAATATTTATTGACTGAAAACTGAGAAACAGTTTTGTTTTACATTATTTAGATCAAACCTCAAAGAGCAACATTTTTCTTAATATAATTGATTTACTTTTCTATTAATTAAATTTAATCTTTGAAAATTTTATATATAAATATAATACATTCCAATGATGCATAATTCAACAAACGCTGTATAGCAAGTGCCTCCTTGAGGATCTATGATTTTCACAACCATGGATTATTAACAATGTTTAAAGTTACTGAGCATAAATTCCCTTCTGAAGAATGGGGCTAAATCCTATGACACAGTGACTGGTGAACCTTATAAAAGTACTGTTGTTGCACAAATCTATACATCTTGTCTGGCATATTGGTTTAGTAGATCATAGCATTGAAACCTTTTATTATTATTATGAATAAAGAAGTCACATTTTTTATCATTGTATATCCTTATTCAAGGTCCCTTCCCTCTCCCACCACATCAGGTCATTCTCTCTTCTCCACATCTCCCCATCCCCCCAATGGACAGGAGATCCCAAGGTCCCATGGTCCCAATATTGCTTAGTTCAGCCTCTGCTCCTGACAAATCCAGTTTTCTCCCCACAACATCAAGACTGAGTCAGGTGTTCCTTTAGGGGAAGTGGTATCCAAGGAGTCAGTCCAAGGCGTTTCCGATACCAAGCTGTTCAGGGTTATGGTTTGCAGCTTGGGCATGTTTTGCTTCTTTTTTCTTTATTATTTTTTTGTTTAGAGTCAACTAATGAGTGAGTACATCCCCTGCTTATCTCTCTGGTTTGTGATACCCCGCTCGGGAGGATATTCTCCAAATCCATCCATTTGCCTGCAAATTTTAGGATATCATTTTTTCCTACTGCTGAGTAGTATTCCATTGTGTAGATATACCACAGTTTCTTAATCCATTGTTCAGTTGAGGGGCATCTAGGTTGTTTCCAGGTTCTTGCTTTTACAAATAATGCAGCTATGAACATTGTTGTGCTAATGCTATTGGAGTGTGACTGTGCATCTTTAGGGTATACACCCAGAAGTGGTATTGCTGGGTCCTTGCAAGATTAAATCAAAGAAATCAGTAGCCCTTCTATACACTAAAGATAGAAGGGCTGCAAAAGAAATAAAGGAAACATTACCCTTTATAATAGCTGCAAATAGTATTAAATACCTTGGAGTAACTATAACCAAAGAAGTAACAGATCTATTTGACAAAAATTTTAAATCACTGAAGAAAGAAATTGAAGAGGATATTAGAAAATGGAAAGCTCTCCCTTGTTCCTGGATAGGTAGGATCAACTTAGTAAAAATGGCAATTCTACCAAAAGCAATCTACAGATTCAATGCACTGCCCATCAAAATCCCAACACAATATTTTTGAAATATTTGAAAGAACAATACTCAATTTCATCCAGAATAACAGGAAAGCCAGGATTGCAAAAATAATTTTTCTCAACAAAAGAACCTCAGGAGGCATCACTATCCCTGACTTCAAGTTATACTATAGAGCTACAGTAACAAAAACAGCCTGGTACAAGCATAACAACAGACTTGTGGATCAATGGAATAGAATTTAGAATCCAGACTTTAACCCAAAACCTATGAACATCTTATCTTCAACAAAGAGGCACAAAATGTTCAATGGAAAAACAAATGATCTTGGCATAGCTGGATGGAAGTGTGTAGAAAAATGCAAATAGATCCAAGCCTGTCATCCTGCACAAAACTCAAATCCAAGTGGATCAAAGACCTCAACATAAACCCAGCCACTTTGAACTTCATATCCATCTTTAATCTTTGACATCATATTAAATATAGTATCTTAATGTAGGCTTTTGTAATGAGGCAAACTGAATGGTCACCTCAACCAAATAACATTTTATTTGTAAAGAGAAACAAGCACAAATCATCCAACTCATTTGTGGCATTCTTAAAAAGGAAAACAACATCAAATGAAAAATTCATGAAAACAAAGGAAGAAGAATAAACACAAATAAAGACACAAACCTTATTCAACATAATAATAGAAGGAAATTTCCTTAACATAAGGAAAAAAAGGTGCCTATCAGGGTCCAAGAAACATACTTAACACCAAGTAAGTTGGAGCAGGAAAGAAATTTTACACAATGCATATTAATGAAAACAGTAAATGTACAGAAATGATCAAGAATGTTAGAATCTGTAGTGAGAAAGGACCAAATAACATATAAGGGAAGGCCTATTAGAATAAAGCGTTACTTCTTAATGGAGACTCTGCAAGGCAGAAAACACTTGGAAGATATTTTCCAAACTCTAAGAGTTTACAGATTACAGCCCAAACATCTATGCTCCCCCAAAAGTTACCAATAAAAAAGATATATCAAGATAAATGCGAAATCTTACAATCACTAAAAAGAAAGCTTCAAACAATAAAGGTTAACCCCACCAAGAAAACACAATGAACACATTCAGACCAGTAATTCAAAATAAAAGGGGATCCTCTCAACAACAAAAAACAGGAACCTAAACAAACAAACAAAAAACATTTCTCACTGAGAATTCATAACATCAACATCTGTTCTCTACCTAAAGGTACAAGAATAAATGTGGAAATGAGACTTGTCTTTCTGATATATCCAAGAAACGTGTTAACATCAAAGATAGATATCACCACAAGGTGAAAGAATGGGAAAAAATATTACAATTAAATTGACAAGAGAAGAAAACTCACGGAGGTGTTTTAATCCTTGAAAAAAAATTTTCTTTAAGTCAAAATTATTTAAAGAGTGAGGAAAGAATATTACATATTCATCAATGGAAAAAAAATCTACCAAGAGGGCATTACTATTTTTAACATATATGCATTAACCAAATACATGGTTATCAAAAATTAGAGTTCATTAAAAAGAAACAAACAAAAATCAATGAACAAACAAAACCACAACTACATTGTAAATCATATATTTTCCTGACATAATGATAGTGAGATTTCAATACTTCACTCTCTCATATGGACTGCTCATCCATACAAAACTGAACAGGAATATGCTAGAGATAACTTCATAAAAGAAATGATCCTAGTAGATAATTACTGAAAATTTTATCAAAACACAAAATAATATGCCTTCTTTTAAGCCGTTCATGTAAATATGTCTAAAATTGGTCATATACTCTCAAATCAATCCTCAAATGCTTATACTTTATCTTGTGTTTATTAATTAAATTTAGTTACTTACATAGAACTGTGCATTACACATATTTATAGGTTAATATGACATATGTAATATATCTATATACTATCTTTCTTAGTTAAGGTATTTGTTGCTATAAAAAGATACCATGACCATGGAAACACTAATAAATGAAAACATTAATTGTGGTTATTTACGACCACAGAGGATTACTCTATTATCATGGCAGGACAGGGCAGGATGTAGACACACATGGTACTAAGGAAGTGTCTGTTAGTAATATATCTTGATCTACTGTCAATAGGAAGTAAACTGAGATACTGCATGTAACTTGAACATATGAAGGCTCAAACCTAGTCTTATAGAAACACACTTCCTCCAAAGCTGCACTTCCTAATAGTGGCACTTCTTATCAGTTTATAGCAGTCAGTTACATTCAGACTATCCAATGCTCTTGTTTTTTTCTTTAAGAAAAAACTATGTACATTGAATGATTTGGATTGAATTTGGATCCTCTTCCAGTGTAGAAAAGTGTTATACCATTGGGTTGGACAATAAAACCTTTTGCTTAATTTTAAAGCAATTTTACAGAAATTACTTTTCTAAAACAGTTATCATTGAAGAATTTGAAAAGTATTTAAATTCCCTTCTTTTTTCTTTTATCTCTTTAAAACTCCTATTCTGATAATATATAGTTAGTTTACATAAAGTAATATGCTATAATTCATTACTAATTGTCGTGCCCACCTCGCCGCAAGGAAGACGCAACACCAGATTCTTCTGCAGCAACTGACCAGGTCCTTTATTCAGTGTACACACTCTTCTTTCGTCTCTTCTTCTCCTCCCCCTTCCCCCTGCTCTTGGCTTCAAAGCTCTCCAGTGATCCACTCACTCCCTGCTATGTGGATGCTGCCCATTGGGCCACCCATGCGGACGCTCACTTGCATGATCAGCCAATAAGGAGTTGTTCCCTAGGGAGTGCTTGCCGGGAAGGTGGAGGGCGGAAGCCCACGCCATTTTAGGGTGTGGCTCGATTGCAGCTCCTGACAGTTCCCCCTTTTTTATTATTTAAATAAAGCAGGTGAGGGTAGAGGTCTATTCTCTGCTGTGCTAATGCAACATCTTCCCAAGCTTCTCTTGGGGCGTCCCCTTCAAGAACATGAGACCCGTCCACACCCTATTTTTTCAGAGGAGGGAAATTCAGGGCAACAACCCACATGCAAATGAACATACCCTCCTTGAGCTCCCCAAAATATCAGGAGGTAACCCGACTGCAATGCATAGCCTTGCAACCTGCAAAAATATGGCGGCTAATGTTTTAGGGTAGCAAGCCAACCTTGGGGAGACTGTCCTTACTCAATGGCAGTAAAGGCTTGCACCAGTAAAGCAGCATTCTGGCACTGCTGAACCCTCATGCGACAAGCACACCACATGCAAAGAAGGAATATCAACACCATAAAGCTAGCCATAGAGCCTATTCCCACCCACTCTTTCAGATGGTCCACAGCAGCAGAAATCCAAGAAGCGAGCCCTTCTGCTAGTCCAGGATCCACCCTGGTTGAATTCACAGATACGATGGCCATTCTCAATTGGGTCATCAGCACTTCGAACTCTCCAGTCCAGTTCCTTAATAGAAAACTAGATAATTGTTTAGACAAATTTGAAGCACGAGTAAAATTTTTATATTGAACACTGGTCACACATAAGCCTGACACCTTCCATTCACATCCAAGCTGAGCAAGCTGCAAAAGAACATCTATCTGTTCTTGAACTAAATCAATTCTCTGATTAACAACCATCAGGCCTTCCTTTAATTGGGAATTAATATTCTCTTGGACATCTAAAGCCTCGGTGGTTGTGGCAGGCAAATCATTTAAGGTCTCTGTGGTTTGTATTGTATGACTCATGGCAATGACTGCAGTAGTGGCTCCTCCAGCAGCCGCAGCAATGGCTATAACAATGGCTGCCGTGATGTCAAAATCTCTCTTTTGTCTAAATAATGTCATGGAGCCATGGAGTTATTACTGGCACAGGAATCCATCGTGGCACATGTGTGACCAGGGCAAATGTATAACTTTGAGCATTCCAGCACTGCGCATAATAGCAGGAATCAGTACAATTCTTAAAGCCACTCTTACTAACAACAAACAAAAAAAGAGGATATACACATACAGGAATAGGGTCAAAGTACTTTGTCTCCATAATGGCCACATGCATCTTGGTGCATGAGTTGGTGGCATTAACTATTACTGATGTATCTGCATCTTCTCAGGTGGTCCAATTGTATAAGCATGTAACATTATGCCTACCAACAGCTCCTCCCAGCAAGAGCCCCAAAGGTTCTATATTAGAGCAATTCCCATTAACCCCACATAGCATCCAATTATCAAAGAGGTTTCTGCGGGGGTCTTGTTTAAAATAAGCCTCGATAAGTTCTATTAGAACCAGTAATATTGGGGGAGAAGGTAAAAAGCCAATGTTTATCAACCCAAGTTACCATATGTGACCGACACCCTGTCCATGGCCATCGGACATTAGGTTCTAGCATCCCTACACAATAGGGAGCCCACTTAGGCTGTTGCGTGGTAGGGAAACTGGCATTACATTCTTCTGGACAGGTGGCATTCAACCAGTGGGCACAATCAAACCCAGGATTGAATAAAAATGTATAATTGTAAGTATCTGTAGACATTTCACTATTAGTCTGGTCACCCCATGAAATTTTTAACCTCCACCATCCTGCAGTATGCCTTACCAAATTTACACAATCAGAATCACTTTTATCAATGCTAAAGCAAAGCACCCCTCTAAGGGAAAAGTTGGTCTGTCCTGCTACAGGAGCCACCTCTCCATCATAAGGCAAGTAAGGAAGATATACATCTTTACCAGTGGTAAAAACCTAGGAAACACTGGTGCTGAATACGTCACCGTCATCGGAAGCGGGAATGTCAATAGGATTCCCCATTGAATCTGGTTTTGCTTGACCTTCTGCCTCACTTGGGCAAGGCTCTGTGATCATCAGTAGAATGGGCAACAGGACCATCTTCTTTGACTCTTCTGGTTAATTGTTTTGGAACCCACACTGGGTCTTGAGCTTCCTGGAGAAAAACACAAACAGACCCTTGTGCCTATGCCAGCACGGGATCAGGTCCTTTCCAGTGACCTGTCAACACATCCTTCCATTTAACTAAACCACTAACGCCACCGCCCGGGACAGCATGTCTATGGGTCGCACACTGGCCACATGAATTTAAAGGCAAAAAATTAAGTGAAGAGAGCTAAAGAAAGTTTCTCCTTTGGGGTATGGCCAAGGCCTATTCTCCCCTTTTGTTTAATTAGACATTCTTTGAGGGTGTGATGCGCCCTTTCTACAATGCCTTGCCCTTGGGGGTTGTAGCGTAGGCCATGATTAAGGTGTACACCCATCTGCACACAAAAGGTAGTGAACTATTGTCCAGTGTTGCCTGGTCCATTATCAGTTTTTATTTGTGCAGTTTTACCCCAGGCTGCCCATGCTTCAAGGCAATGGGCTATAACATTACGACCCTTTTCTCCACTCATGGCCGTAGCATGAAGAATCCCTGAACACGTATCTACTGATACATGAACATATTTTAGAGTGCCAAATTCAGGCAAATGAGTAACATCCATTTGTCAGACCTTAAGGGGGAGTAGCCCTCACAGGTTAACTCCCAAGGATGATGCGTGGTGGAACTGCACACGCTGAGGGAAATCAACTACGATTTGTCTAGCATCTTGTCTGGACAGGTGAAACTTAGATTGCAAAGTCTTGGCATTAACATGGTAGAGTTTGTGAAAATCTCAGGTTTGAGTACTGACAGCTACAGGAAATACCTACTTTTGTCTAGTGGCTGCATCCACTAAGGCATTTCCCTCACTTAAGGGACTGGGCAACTTTGTATGAGCCCTTATATGTTGTGGAAAAAATCTTTGAGAGCAGTGTCTAATAAGTTTTTGCAATTGGGAAAATAGACAGGCTACAGTACTGGGTGGTTTTATGGGACCTGCCACTTCAAGAATCTTCAAGGCATTTATAACATAAATAGAATCAGAAATCAAATTAAACGCGCAGGAGAAGGTTGTAAAGACTTCTAGCACTATCTGTAATTCTGTTACTTGAGGGGTCCCCGGAGCAAATTGGCATTGGACTACCGGCTGGGCAAGGACCAGATATGCTCCCACTCCGTTCTTGGAGCCATCTGTAAATATGTTAATGGCATCAGGAAGAGGTGTGGTAGCTATTACCTTTGGAAAAACAATGGGATGTTCTTTAAAGGATGTCATTAAGGGGTGCTTTGGGTAATGATTATCGAGCTTTCCAGGAAAGGAGCATCTAAGAATGGCCCAGTCATCAATGGTAGTACACAACACTAAAACTTGTGCTGCAGGATAAGATGTTACAATGGTTTCAGTACTTCTGCCAAAAAAACTGTAAGGTTTGTTGTAAGCCAAGTTGGGCCAATTGAGCAATGGTTGTAGGATACTGCTCAATACTCTTTCCAGGGGATACTCTAGGATGAATCCGTAACAAGGGTCCCTGCTGCCACAACACTCCTGTGAGTTGTCTCATGGTAGGTAAAATGCATAGCAGCAGCTCCTGATCTTCCTGTATGCACTGTAGGTAAGCCTGTTGTAGTCTATCTTCTACTAATTGTAGTGCCTGGTACGCTTCTTTGGTCATATATCTAGGTGAATGTAGGGCACTATCGCCTTTAATCACATCATATAAGGGTTTTAATTCATAATTTGCTAGCTTTACACAGCTCCTAATCCAATTTATATCTCCTAATAACCTTTGATAATCATTCAATGTCTTTAAATTGTCTTTTCTGATTTCTAACTTTTGTGCATAAACCGATTGAGGGGTCACTTTAGCCCCCAAATACTCAACAACCTGAGCCATCTGCACCTTTTCTGGGACAATACATAACCTCCAAGACCTTAATGTCTTTTCTAATGCTCTGTAAGCCTCTTTTAACCATAACTCATTTTTTCCTGTTAACTGTATATTGTCCATATAATGGACACAGCGTATTTTTGGGAAAGCCGCTTCTATAGGTTCCAGAGCATGGCCTACAATAGGCACATGGTTGGGCTGTTAGCCATGCCCTGGGGCAGCACTACCCACTCAAACCGTTGGTCTGGTTCCTCATGATTACATGAGGGAATGGTAAAAGCAAATCTCTCCGTATCTTTTGAATTCAAAGGAATGGAGAAAAAGCAATCCTTAATATCTATTGTTATAACATGCCATTGCGAAAGCAAAGTGGTCAGCAAGGGAAGCCCCCGCTGCACAGGACCCATTAGCTGCATCCGATTATTTATTGCTCTCAAGTCATGCAGCAATCTCCATTTTCCTGATTTCTTCCTAATCACAAATATAGGAGTATCCCATGGTGATGTGGATGGCACAATATGTCCTTGTGCCAATTGTTCCTGGACTAGTTCTTGAGCAGCTTTTAACTTTTCTAGGGATAGGGGCCACTGAGGGACCCATACAGGTTTCTCAGTCTTCCAAGTAATAGGAATACCATCCTCAGTGAACCCTAGGAAAAACCCAGGCCTTGTCTGGGTGGTCTCTACTGAGTTGATACAGGGCTTGCTTTGCCTTGTAAGCGTTTACCCAATCCATACTGAGGGTGAAAGCCTATATCTGCCATTATTTTTTGGGAGGTTTGGGAATACTCATTACTCGACCTAAACCCCATGTCTTTTAGCAAATTTCTTCCCTATAGGGTAACAGGCAATTCTAGCACATATGGTTGAATAGTGCCCTTTTGGCCTTCATCATTGGTCCAATTCAATAATCGTGTACTAACATCTGGTGCCCTAGCATATCCTAGGCTTTGCAGTGTCTAGGAAGAGGCTTGAATAGGTCATCCTGATGGCCAGTCTTTTTTAGCTATTATGCTTTTGTCTGCACCTGTATCTAGCAGTCCCAGGATTCTTTTACTGTCCACTGTCAAGGTGATCATAGGTCGATCATCCATTTCTAATGACAAGCATATTAAATTGTTACCAGTGGATCCGAATCCTTTTTTCCCCCTGTCTCTGTCAGTTGCTGCAAATTGAGCATGGAGACTAGGCAGAATCAATAATTGTGCAATCCTGTCTCCAGGGGAAATGGGGAAAATACCTTTTGGGGACTCAACCATAATCTTTACTATGCCTGTATAATCAGGGTCAATAACTCCAGGATGCACCTTAAGACCCTTAAGAGCCATGGAAGATCGCCCTATGAGCAATCCCACCATTCCAGGGTCTAATGGCTCTTTGAAATCTGAGTCCACTAACTGTACACCCATCCGAGGTGTTAATACGAGTCTTGTGGTGGCACAGAGGTCCAATCCAGCTGACCTGACAGTGGCTCTCTGCAGTTGTTGAGGTGGCGGAGTGTTGGCTACTGCTCCATGGTCGGCCTGGTATTCTGATTCTCTATTGCCCCATATATTTGTGGGCCCTGAAGTTGGGGACCCCACCTCCCATTTTTTGACTGTGTATTACTTGGCTGTGTTAGGGGCTGACCGTTAATGTCTTTGACTGATCTACATTCATTGGCCCAATGCTTGCCTTTTTTACATCAAGGGCAAAGGCCTGGCTCCATGCAGTCGCCCCACGCCCTGGTGGAGGTGGGGCACTATGATTAGGACAATGCCTCTTCAAATGGCCTTGTCTTCCACAGGCAAAGCATGCTCCAGTTCCCTTGTCCTTTTCCTTCTTGTTATGGTTAAGCTGCATTACAGCGGCAGCCAGCCCTGCATTAGAAAGAGGTCCCCCTAGCTCCCTACAACACTTCATCCATACCTCTAAAGGCCTGTGCCTGTATGGTGTGATGGCTGCCCTGCAGTCTTTGGTACATTGCTCATAAATCAACTGCTTAATCAGAGGCATGGCGGTTTCAGCATCCCCAAACATTCTTCCTGCTGCTTCCACCATTCTAGCCACAAAGTCTGAGAAGGGCTCGGTGGTCCCTTGAGTGATTTTGGTAAAATTATCACTCACTTCCCTTCTATTAGGCAATGCTTTCCATGCCCTTATGGCTATCTTATTAATTTGTTCATAAACTGGGATTGAGTAACCTATCTGGGCGTTAGCAAAGCGACCGGTCCCTAGTAACATTTCCTGGTCCCAGGCAGCATTCCCTGCTGCATGGTTGGCTGCTGCTTTCTCCCCCGCAAATTCAGTCAGGAATGATTTCCAGTCTAAATACTACCCAGGATTGAGACATGCTTTTACTAAGCTATTCCCGTCACTAGGCATCATGGCAGATCTACTCAATGCCTCAACCTGTGCTACTATAAAAGACGCAGTAGTGCCATAAGTGCAGACAGACTCTGCCAGGGATTTCACTGTCTTAAAATCTAAAAGCTTGTGATACCTTTGCCCCTGGTTATCTTGAAAAACTGGAAAACGCCAGTGGCACACTAGGGCGCAGCTCATGCTGGACTATCTTCCACACTTTTATGTTGTCTGGTGGCTTAGAACAGATGCCCCCACCAGACGGGCAATATGGAGAGAATGGGCAATAGGCACAGTAGGGGAAACAAATCGTTGACTTACCCTTTTTAGTTTCTTTTCCTTACAGCCTCTCCCTTTTATTCTCCCTTTCTGTTCAGGCTCAGAGTCTTTCCTCTGAGCACTGGGAAACAGACTCATCAGGGGACTCTAAGCAGAGTTCTTCTAGGGAAGGCAGTGGTGGATACAATCTTCCTACAGCCCCCTTGGCTGTTAGGGACTCTCTTTCAGATCGTTCTTCTTTAAGCTTTTCTAATTCCCTCGCCCCTTCCTCTATCAAATCTTTGCCCATAGCATGATCTAGGCATTCACGCACCAGGGACCAGATGGGTATGACCAGATGGGTATAATACCCATCACCAGCTCTCTAGCCTCATGTGCCCTAATCAAATCCTTTCCTAACTTTTCCCATGATGTGCTTGTAAGTGAACCACTAACCAAAAACCAAGGAGACCAGTGATCTACTCCATCTAAAAAAGCTTTTAAATTTTTTGATTTAACACTCACACCATTACTCTTCAACAGCTCTTTCAAAGCTGTGGCAATAGGGTGAGAAGAATTTACACCCATATCCTTGCCTATTCAAAACCCTTTATATCCTTTTTTTTTTTTTCAAACAACCCCAAAATACCAACAGGTTAGATCCACTTGTCATCAGATGCCCCATTCTCTGCTTTTTTCTACAAGCAGAGTTTTCCTGCTTAACGCAGTTCCCACTATTTTCCTGTGAGACTTACTGGTTAACCCCCCTAATTACCGCAGTTCTGAATCTCCTTCACGGACGTTCCTGGGTTTCCGTGTCACTTGTCACACCCACCTTGCCGGCAAGGAAGATGCAACACCAGATTCTTCTGAAGCAACTGACCATGTCCTTTATTCAGCATGTACACTCTTCTTTCTTCTCTCCTTCTCCTCCCCCTTCCCCCTGCTCTCAGCTTAAAAGCTCTCCGGTGATCCACTCACTCACTGCCATGTGGATGCTGCCCATTGGGCCATGCATGCAGATGCTCACTCACATGATCGCCTCATGCCAAGTAAGGAGTTGTTCCCTAGGGAGCACTCGCCGTCGGGAAGGCAGAGGGCAGAAGCTGGCAGCATTTTAGGGTGCGGCTTGGTCGCAGCTCCCAACAACTAATCTATATATTTAACTTAGTCTCTAGTACTCCTTTAGGCCTATGCTAGTTGAACCTCACCCACGAAAACAACTATTTTAGATTCAACAGGGTTGAGATCATGTGTATTTAGTTTTCTGTGACTCCTTCATTTACATAATTATCCTGCTGGCTACATATAACATAATATTATATGTTTTATTGTTAAAAGGAATTAATTAGTGTAAACTAACCACACTGTCATTACTTCTCAGTTAATATTTTCTTTTAATCATTCATTTCTATGAAAATATAAATAAAGCTACAGAAAATTCTGCCCAATTTCTTTTGGTGGAATTTTGTTGGTTTGGTTGCCTTTAATTTGTTTTATATAGAGTATAGTTTTATCCATGTATTCCCTTGTTCCCTCTCCCTTTCCTCCTTCCAATCCTTCCCAGTCAGTCTTCAGCCTACCCCCTCTTCAATCCCCCAAACCCTACTCCAAAAGGGCAAGAGTTCCCAAGCTCTGGGATCAGAGACACCTGGACTGACCCTTCGGATCCCACTCCAACTATAGGAACACCTGACTCACTCTTGAGGGAGGGGGAACAAAACTGGATTTGCCAGGAGTGGAGACTGATCCAAGCATTATTGGGTCAGTGGGACCATAGGACTGTCTGCTGCCTGCCCAGGGAGGAGATGGGGAGTTGTGGAGAAGAAAAAAATGACCTAATGTGGTGGGAGGGGGAAAGGACCTTGAAAAGGATATACAAGGATGGAAAAAAATACAGAGGGAAAGCTGAACACAAAGTAAATATATGTGTAGCAATCTGGAAAAAAAAAAAAAAGAATTCCCAAGCTCAGCGTGGCATATTCACTCCAGGTAAGTCTGATTTCCTCATTCTAAAATCAAGAGTGGGTTAGGTGTTCCTGTAAAGAAAATGGGCTCTGAGGTGCCAGTCCACACACAGAAACACAGACTGATCCTTCCCCTTGAGGTTCCACATACTGTCTATTTAATCGACAGTTGACTACACTTGGAGGGCCTAGCTCCTTTTCCTGATGCTTCCTCAGTGGCTGTTATTGATTCACTGAGCTCCCCAGAGATCCAGCCTGTCACCACTGTGAGAATTTTCCTAATAATTCCTATCCCCTTGCTCTTACAGTCTCCCACCCCCTTCTCAGCTGGATCAAAAACTCAGCCCAGTGCTCAGCCATTTATCTCTGCCTCCACCTGCATTTATTGTTGGATGTATGTTCTGTCATGATGCTTACAATGGTTAGTCATTTTATTTCAGGGAAGTCCTGTCTAGGCACCACCTTCACTATTGGTTGGAGACCTAGCTGGGAATATCCTGTGAGTTCCTGGAGGATTTCATAGCACCCAGTCTCTTTCCAACCACAGATTGGCTTCCTCTATTAAGATCTCCATCTCAAAGAAAGCCTACTAACTCATGGAAACTAAACATCAATCAGCTGAACCATCTCTGGGTCAAAGAAGAAATCAAGAAAGAAATCAAAGTCTTCCTAGAATTCAATGAAAATGAATCTACAACGTATCCAAACTTGTGGGACACAATGAAAGCAGTCTTAAGAGGAAAATTCATAGCGCTAGACGCCTATATGAAAAA
>PVIH01010216.1:64459-77014 GCA_004025045.1 Sigmodon hispidus | reverse complement strand
TCACTGATGACCACTCCTATTGGCTGTTGGTTATCACTGATGACCACTCCTCTTGGCTGCTGGTGGTCACTGATGACCACTCCTATTGGCTGTTGGTTATCACTGATGACCACTCCTCTTGGCTGCTGGTGATCACTGATGACCACTCCTATTGGCTGTTGGTTATCACTGATGACCACTCCTCTTGGCTGCTGGTGGTCACTGATGACCACTCCTCTTGGCTGCTGGTGGTCACTGATGACCACTCCTCTTGGCTGTTGGTGACTATGATGACCACTCCTCTTGGCTGTTGGTGATCACTGAAGACCACTCCTCTTGGCTGTTGGTGACTATGATGACCACTCCTCTTGGCTGTTGGTGATCACTGATGACCACTCCTATTGGCTGCTGGTGATCACTGAAGACCACTCCTCTTGGCTGTTGGTGGTCACTGATGATCATTCCTTTTGTTTGTTTTCTGAGCTGTCTACAATGAACATGCTTCATGAGGAGATTGCCATTCTTCTTTTGAAAGATGGGAGTTTGTTTTGCTGCGCAGACTGTCTTTGACTTCCTGGTGAAAAGAATCCTTCATTTTACCCTGGGACAATAGGTGTGAACCACAGTACTGGCTTTATTTATTTATTTGCTTTTTGAATCAGGATCTCACTCTGTAATCTAGGCTGGCCTTGAACTCTCAAATTCCCGATGACTGCTAGGCTTACAAGCATGTGCCACTAATGCCCGCTAACTTCATGATTTAACTAAAAATGTTTTGGTTTCAACAGCCAAGCTTCATACAAGGGGAAAAATAGACCTTTAATATAAACTTTTATTTTTTTAAGATACTCTTGGAGAGGAGGTAGACACAAAGTCCCATCTCTAGCAGAGGAACTGCCTGCATTTGATTTCTACTGAGTGAAGGGAAAGTTGGTTTACATCACTACAATGTATCAACCACATTCCAGGGCAGGTCCAATACAGACTGGACTCCATACTTACTTGTTTGTTTTTTAGGTAAAAGAGAGAGGGATTATAAAGTTAGGTAGGCCAGGAGGTAGGGGGAGGAGGATCTGGGAGAAGTTTGAGGAGGGGATAAATATGATTAAAATATATTTATCAAGTTTTAAATAAATAAAAAGATAAAACTTGGGATCATCATAAGTCGCTGTCTTACAATCCTCTACACTTGTGAGGACTTCCAGTCCATCACAAATTATACATTGAGCAGTATCTTGTTCAACTCCTCAGCAGACAGAACTAAGGTAAGGATTGAAGTGTGGATACTTCATTTGGACTTGCAAGCTCACAGTGGCTTAGGTGAAAAGGAAGAAAGATAAAAAGGAAAGATCTGAAGTGAAATGATGTGGTGTCATGTTCATAGGTACCAGCTACCATACAGTAATCTAGAGCATGTCGCTCAGCAGGCATGCTCACTTGACATGAGGACCTTGTGACTGCTTTAAGAAGTAACCACCTCAGAGCTGTCTGGGGAAGGGAAAGAAGGTCCACTTGCCTGGATTCCATTGTCTCCAGTGTCACTTAATTAAGATCAACTTGAAATTGACCACCCAGCCTGAGAACCCACTTAAAAGGCTGGAATTCCACAGAATAGCAATACTCAGCAATTTTTTATAACATAAGGACTTTCATTTATTTATTATGTTCACAGTATACCGAAGAGGGTACCAGATGTCATCATAGATGGTTGTGAGCCACCATGTGGTTGCTGGGAATTGAACTCAGGACCTCTGGGAGAATAGTCAGTGCTCTTAACCTCTGAACCATCTCTCCAGCCGTTCAGCAAACATTTTAAAACAAACCCAATTTCATCACTAGTCAAAATACACTAACTGAAATAATGAGACAGAAATTTCTTATCTACATGTCAACTTGACTAAATTTTAAAGATCACTTTATGTGCGAATGTGTCTATGTGGTATGAATCTGCTCAGTACAGGTGAGGCTTTGTATCTATTCTGCAGCACCAGCCATTCAACCGCCTACTTATGGGGTAAGTGAAGGGAGACATTAATACAGTTCTGTGCCAGTAAGTTAAGCAATGCCTATTGTGTTTTTTAAAAAGTAAAAATTGCTGAGGTCTTCAGTTCTGCTCATAGAAATTCATTGAACAGAAATATTTAGATATTTGTGAAAAGATTCCTTATAAATAAGTTCATTGTAGTATTGTTGGTAGTCAAAAAGATAAGAAAATTGTCTAAATGCCATCACAAGAGACATTTGAGAGAATGAGAAGCTGGTTAAACAACTTTCTGAAAATCATCCCATAAAATGCTATGCATCTCTTAATAAGCTAGGTCTTTACATGCTAAAATCTAAATATAATTGAAGTGTTGTTTAAAAAGTGTGTGTGTGTGTGTGTGTGTGCACGCGCACGCGCATATGAAAGGACAGTTAGAATGATGGGTTTATAGATACCTGGAGTTTTTCTGCATCTCCATGAGACTGAAGCAAAATGACACAAATGTGTCACTGGGAGAGATGGAGAGACACAGAAGGCACTGGCGTGCAAAGGCCATCAGCAGCAGGAAGTGAATGCGGTGAGTCCACATTAGTAAGTGTGAAATCAAAACACACAGCCAAGCTGCGAACGGGGGAGAAAGGTAAAGGGGTGTGGGAGTTACCTTCAAAGCAATGCCCTCAACCAAAGAACCACAGAGGGTCAGATCTCAGGCACACTCCTACCTTAGGAGTGGATACATTCCAGATCATTCTCAGCTAAGGAATGTTTTCCTGATCATCTTTAATTTACAATCACAGTTCAGGAAAGAAAGTTGTATTGGGACAACTGTTACATTGTAAATATTTGTCCCTCCTACTGGTTTAATAAAAAAGCTGATTGGCCAAAAAGCAGACAGGAAGTGTGGGCAGGGCTACCAGACTAAGAAAACTCTGAGAACAGGAAGAGCAGGGCAGAAATGCCAAGAGAGATGCTAGCAGACACAGAGGGAAGAGGACAACCATGCTACTCTGAGAAAGATACCAAGCCACATGGCTAAACAGATTAATGGAAATAGATGGAGTTAAGATGAAAGAACTAGCTGGCAATATGTCTGAACCATAGGTCAATCAGCATGAAATTAATATAAACATTTGTGTGATTATTCAGGGCTAGGCCAAAGCAGGGCTGCAAGTGGCTCCTAACCCCAGGGCTAGGCTGGAAAGTCCAGGCCAGAAATATCATATTATCAACAGTAAAGTAGGTTTTGAAAACAACTAGCTCCAGGTTGTGGAGTTTCTGTTTAAGGGCTAAAAATGGTAGCCTGGAATGCCTCTGGGCATTCCAATTTGTGTCATATGTATCAATGCTCCATTTGTATCATAAGGTTTTAGCTGAAAAATAAAGGAAGTAACTTATTATAGTTAACTTTTATTGTCAGTTTATGTTAAGAAACACCTAGGGCATTGGTTGATGAAATACATCTTTGAGTGTGTCCCTTAGGGTGTCTCCAAAGAGGTTCAACCAAGGAAGATGAGCCTGAATATAAGTAGGTTCAGCTAATAGCTACTGTACCTTGCACCCCTTTGCCCAATCCTGGAATGCTAAGATGTGCAACACTTCGCTTATGTACATTTTTCTTTAAAACTCCCCTCCCCTCAGGACTGGGAGGGTCAATAGCTTCTCACTGTGCCGGAACTAGGTTATCAACCAAGGTTTGCTTGGAACTTTTATAACAATAAAAGCTTCATGCATGTTTCAGTGAGTCCAACTCCGTGGTGGTCTTTGGAACTTTCTAGACATGGGTACAACAGCACCATCCCATGGTCTGAATTAAAGAGAAAAAGGAGATTGCCAGCTGGACACCAGCTGATTCTTGATCTCCCTGGATGTGAGCCAGCAGCTGCATGCTCCTACAGCCACAGCCATGAGCTCCTCCTACAATCACACTTCTTCCAGGATGAACTATACCCTCCACCCATGATCCAGAATAAAAATTTCTGCATTAGGCTGTCTCTTGTCAGCTTTGATCACAGCAGTGAAAAACAACTAAGACAAGACACCTTGAAAGTATATTAATCTAGGAGTTTGCACTAAAGGTTTGAAAGTTTGTCTCACTTAGCAGCCATCATACATAGGAGAAATTCAGAAAACATCACACCAGAATTGTAAAAGGAATAGAGAGAACCCTAACCACCACTACCCAGCAGCATGCTGATAACAGATGCCCCTCCACAAGGCAACAGACACAGGACAGTAGCAAAGTGTCAGAGGCTCTCTATCACTGAATCTGGCCCATCTCCAACACACAGCCTAAGACACAAATTGTGGCCACCTCTTCTGGCTTATGAAGAGCTGCTGTAACAGGGAGCCATCTTCAAAGGGTTTTATCATGTAACCTTACCACCAGAGGGACCCTGAATCTTTATATCTCCAAATCCCAAAGACTTCTCCTTCTCACTGGTTAACAGGACAGCCACACCAGTAGCCAGTGTGGAACTATGGACACAGATTGGAACTTAGACAAGTTCATAAACACAAATCTATGTGATGAGAAGTGCAGTTTTTGTTACAGTAAGAAGACACTTCCTTCTCAGAGCAGTAGCCTGGGACTGGAGAAATGACCTGCCATACAAGCATGAAGAGCCAAGTTCAATCCCCAGAACTCACATAAAAATGTCAAGCACAAGGGTGCATACCTACAAACCTAGAGCTGGGAACTGGAAACAGAGGGTCCCTGGAGTTTCTTGGCCAGTCTCATCAAAGTGGTAATCTCATATATATGTAAACATATGCACACAATCTGATTAGTCTATTTAGTGCTGCTTGTATGTCTATAATTTCAGGGTTGGCCTATTGGGTCTGGGTAACCAATTAAGGACTCATCCCCAAAAAGGACTAATTCTCCCTCACTCAGCAGTTATTAATTGTCTGCAGTTCTTTGGGACACGAGTGGATACCACTAGGGGTAAAAACCTGTGAGATTTCTGCTTTCCACACTAGCATGTCTATTTCTCATTGTCCAGGCCTTATTTGGGCAGCCACATTGCTGCCCATCATGGTAGCTTCCTATACAGTCTCACAGCTGACTTCCTGGGCCTTCGGCTCTTACAATCTTTCCACTCCTCTCTGAGCCTTAGATGTCAAAGTTGTAGTGTTGTAAATGTGTCTATTGGGGCGGGACACCTCATAACTAGTTGTTCTATGCATTTTAACGGGTTGTGGCTTTCTCTGCTCACTTTTTTATTGCAAATAGTATCATAAAGCTTTCATACTGCAAGAGGATCTCAAAGAATTTGGCAGCCCAGCTACACAGCAAAGGAAGTGAATGTTTAAAGATTGTTAGGTAAGCCAACCTAGATCATACACCCAATTCCTACCAACTAGGATTGCTTCCTGATGTTTCAGCCCAGTGTCTGGGAAGAGCAGCTCCATCACACTTCCAGAGCAGTGTGACTTTTCATCCTTTCTTGGTAATGACCACACAGTAGAAGTGTCATTCCTGAAACACTAATCACCACCAAGAAAGAATGAAAAGTCTCACTGCTTCAGAAGAATTACGATTGTCACAGTTGATGATGGAGGTCAAAATAAACACACAGACACACACATACATGCATATACATATACACAAGCATACAAACACATTCACACATACACACATGTACCAGGTTGGAAATAGCTGCAAAGAAGACCATACCATGAAGCTGTTTCTCCCACAAGTCAGTGGGATGGAGAACAGGATCCTTTTCATCTCTTCACTCCCAAAAAAATAGCTGAGCATCTTCAGGGGACACTGCCTTCCCTGTTTTCAGCTATCCACTCTTAGATTTTGGTCTTCCCATTAATCAATTATTTCTAAGATGCATTTTATTAGTTAATTATGTGGGGGTGTGGTATGCATGTGTGTTCAGGTGCCCCTAAGAGGCCAAAGTCATCAGATACCCTGGAGCTGGAGTTATACCAGTGCTGGGAATTGAACTCAGGTCCTCTGAAAGTGTGGAAAGCACATGCTTTTAACTGCTGAACCATCTCTCTTGTCCCACAAAAATTATTAATAAGCCAAACCATATTAAGAGAAGAAATTGAACTAATCTAGGTATGTTTTATTATAATCCTACAAATTATCATCGTGAAGCAATATTTATTAGTAAGAGAATTAAAGGGAGAAACTAAATTAAAAAGAATCATGAATAATGAAAACTGATCTTTCCCATTTAATTTTCCCTACATCTGTCTAGACGAAATTACACCTACTAAATATTGACTTACTTCTAAGGGCCTGAAGGCATGTGACATATTTTATTTGACAGAGATCACTACATTTAACCTTCAGATAAGGATGAGGCTAGCACATCTCATTCAGTGACACAGAAGGGAGCGGCGCTGAAAGATGTGAAGTGATGAATGTAAGCTCACGAGTCACAGAGTAATTGCCTTATAGATCCCTCTGCCACCTAGGGGGAGGCCTGGCTGATGAGTTGCCATGACTGCTTTACAGCCAGCTCATACTCACACCCCCAACACACACACACACACACACACACACACACACACACACACACACACACACACACAAAACCAGGTTCCTCTTGTAGGGCACTATAAACTTGGATGGGAAAAATTTTTCTTCTTTCATAAAATTCTAGCCTGTTTTCTTCCTTTAAGTGCAGAATACAAAACACAAAGTACTGGCAGCACTTAGAAATTTGCCTCCGATTGGGTATTTGTAAACTACAGTGTTTTCAGACCTATCATATTGCTAAGGATCCCTTACCAAGCTACTGTATACATCAAGACTTCACAATTACCAAAGCTATCAGACTTACTATGTTGTGATAACTGGATTTTGATGAAATTGGTTTTCTTCATAATTCCATATATTTCATCTATTCAAAAACATCATTGTAGTGGCTAAAAGAGATTTGGAACACAAAGTCAACAACAAAAATAGATTTAGAATTTCTGTACCGAGTATCACAAGCACTAAAGAGTCTAAAGGAGCCTCCAAAAAGTGCAATGGAAAACAGCACTGGTGTTCTGGGCCTCCCCCCCCCCCAACACACCGCTATTCAACCACAAATCATCAGACCCATCGACACACATTGTGTTTGCCCTGTAACCAACACAAGCCTATGATAAATCAAACCTCAGCTCTCCATTCAGGGGTTCCCACTTTCAGGTTCTCTCAGAAGTCTATCCACCCACTGTTCTCAGGATGCACATGGTCTCTCACACACAAATCAAGTACCATTCTCCCACCAGAATCACAAGCTCTGCAGCAAAACACCAGATCACAGTCCACATGCTAAGACACGGTCAATAAGAAAGGTTAAAACTATCAGTGTTTTCTCTTTGACTGGGGGTGGGTGGGGGGAGAAGCCATGCTACAGAGAAATCTGTATTTCTTCCCCTGCACAAATCAGCTGTCACTCTGGTATTTCCCTCTGGATGCTGAAGCCAGACTAAGGAGTCTCCCATCTGGCTTTTCAGCCTTCCAGCCTGGGTAACTGCATGCACAGAGCATTCCAGAACATTGGATTTTTCCACCTGACCAACCCTAGGAGGGTTGCAGCTTCATCTATGCATGTACTCATTACACAACAAATACTGTAGACATTTCTATCAGAATCCTTTATAAAGTGAGAAGAGAAGCCTCTATGGCTCAGATCTAGCCTGCCGTAAACCTAAGAGGGAATAAACAAACGGGAATTTCACGGCAGTCCCGCAGACCGGATCAGAATCAGGGCAGGATTGTCACATAAAGCCAGACCCAGCCAGCGCAGGAACATAGACTGGTGCAATGGGAAAAATACCAATTGTCAAAACGAAGAGCAGCAAATAGAGTCCAAGAGTGAGAAGAAATTCCGTGTATGAGCAGAAGGAATTACAGCCAGAAATCTAGAGTCAAGAAGGACTGGAGAGTGAAAAGCTAGTTCTTTGGTATTTATGTTGATTGCTTATTGAACTAAGTAAAGCATATGCCCAGTAGTTGTTAAAGTACTCAGGAGTGACTTTGTAATGCTCATCCAGTGGATAGCAGCAGAGTCTCTGTGACGAAGCTGGAAAGCAGAGGCAGCCCCGGGAAGGAAGTTACAAAGAGCACAGCAACTTAACTGGCACCAGAGCTGCCTTCAGAGACAGACACAAGGCAGAAGCTCTCCGTCCCGCGCTGGTCTGCCTCCCAACCGAGGTCTCCGCCCAACCCAGGTCTCCGCCCAATCCAGGTCTCCCTCCTTGGAAGCATCCAAGACCGGAAAGGCCTGTGGAACCAGGGTTTACTACCTATAGCGTTCAGAGGAGACTTGTGTTAGAGACATGACCAAGGAATAGTAATGTATTGACAATAGATTTACTTCAAGAAGCAATTTCTACTAATAAAATGTAGCACCCCAAAAAATAATGAGAAGTAAAGGATTTGTCATAGCTCCACTAAACAACTTCAGTGAAGCATGTGCAAGCATGGGTCGAGAGGGCATTTTAGGAGATTATAGTGCAGCCCTGCCCCAACCAACAGTGCCTCCATTATCATAAGTCAACCTGATTTACTTCATCAATTTCCTAATGGTTTTTGATACTTTTTTCTGACAGACCCAAGTCAAAACTATCTTTTAAACTTGGGTAGCTTGTATTTTTCAAAGGAAGTATGTCTAAGCTACGAAAATGTTTTACTTTCATAAAAAAATTAACATTAGATCCTACATTGTAACTGTGGTGTGCCGAGATGGACAGGTTTGCATGCAGTTTCACAGAGCAGGGCAGAAAAACCACGTTTTTCTTTAATGTGATTACATCATCTTCTTAAAGATGAATAAATAAAGAATGGATAAAGAGAGCAAAAGGGAGAAATAAAAAAGACTGATAGATAATAGATTGGAAGTATAGATAATAGATAGATGATAGGTAGATGATAGATAACAGGTAGGTAGGTACATAGATAGATGGATAGGATAGATGATAGATAGATATTTTCTTTTCTTTTTTCTTTTTTTTTTTAACTTTATTTATTTATTTGCCTTGGTGTTTGCCTGGAACTGGAACTACAGACAGTTGTTAGCTGCCATGTGGGTGCTGGGAATCAAACCCGGGTCCTCTGGAAGAGCAGACGGTGCTCTTAACCGCTGAGCCATCTCTCCAGCCCCCAAGATATTTTCATATCCTCCTTAAATGGATCATTTCTTTTTTAAAAAAATTCACTTTGTATGTGTTTGTGTGAATGTGCGCCACATGTTCATGGGTGCCCATAGATGCCAAAAGAAAGTTTGAGAATCCCTGTATGTATAGCAGTTGTGTGCCTCTCAGCATAGATGCTGAAAAGCAAACTTGAGTCATCTGGAAGAGCAACAAGTCCAAGTGTGTGTGACCCACTAAGCCACCTCCTCAGACCCTGGGCTCACATCTATAAGCTGTCCACCACTAAGGAACCTAAGGTTCCCTCAGATCACATCAAAACAAGAGGAATGTGTAATTTTTTTAGAGTAACAGTTCCTGAAAGTTTTACATTTCCCTCACCCTTGTCGATACAATTATACAAAAAAATCATTCAAAGAACTATGAGGGACCCCTCTTGACCTGCAGAGGAAATGCTGAACTGACCATCACACCTGAGAATCCATGACTGACAACCACTGAATTTTCTTTTAAAAGCACAGTTGGGTCAGTGATGAGCAATAATTAGGATCTTGTGTTGGCCTCTGACAACCATGAGATTGACCCACACAGCTCTGAGGACTGACTACAGTCCCTTCCTCACCTGAGTCTGGGACCCCTGACCAGAAGTGACCTGCAGCAAGAGGCTGGTCTTCCCAAGGGCTGTGCCTCTAATGGATACCACGTATGGGATGAAGAGAACAACCTGCCTTATTCTCAGGAAACACAAATCCTGTTTGATTTGTGAGAATCCTTCCCACAGTAGGCAGAAGCTGTCGGGTGATGATATAAGCTTAAACTCTGGAATCCCACATATAATTTTCTACTTACTCTCTCGAAAACAAAAACCATCTGAGAACAATCCAATTTGGCAGTATTTGTACATGGAAATCACAAAATAAATACAATAAAAACTGTCCTATTTTAAGTATAAAATTAAGGATGTCAGGCAATCCATCTGTTAAGTTAACTTGTGTCCCAAGAAACACACATTAATATCCTAACCCCTGGTAGCCACAGAAGTGACCTTCTGGGAAACTAGTATTTTTGGCAATGAAATCAAGTTAAAATGAGGTCACAGGAAAAGGGTCCTAACCTAATGTGACAGGTGTCCTTCGAAAAGAAGAAACTTTGAAGCTGTGAAACAGATAATGAACTGCTAAGCCCTGGGCCAAAACAGGAAGGGCTGTCTGCAGGCCACAGAATCTAGAAGAGCAGAGATGAGAGGATTCCTCTACAAGCTTCAGAAGGAGCCAGGTGTGATCAGCATCTTAATTTCAGACTTCTAACTTCCAAAACTGTAACAAAAATATCTATGGTCTTGAGCCACTCCGTTGTGTTGCTTTGTTATAGCAGTACTGGGAAACTAACAAAACATTTGTCATGTGGGTGTGGTGTGGTATGATGTGTGTATATGTGTGTGTGTGGTCAGTGTGTGTGTGTGGTGGGGAGTGGGTTGTGTGTGTGGTGTGGTGTGGTATACGGTGTGTGTGTGTG
The DNA here is from genome assembly GCA_004025045.1 of Sigmodon hispidus. Lineage (NCBI taxonomy): Eukaryota > Metazoa > Chordata > Mammalia > Rodentia > Cricetidae > Sigmodon > Sigmodon hispidus. The sequence continues at coordinate 66,429 of PVIH01010216.1, read as the reverse complement.
TGGTGTGTATAGGATGTATGGTGGGGAGTGGGGGTGTGGTGTGGTGGGGAGTGGGGGTGTGGTGTGGTGTGTGTGGGATGTGTGGTGGGGAGTGGGTTGTGTGTGGTGTGTGTGGGATGTGTGGTGGGGAGTGGGGGTGTGGTGTGGTATACAGTGTGGGTGTGGTGTGGTGGGGAGTAGGGGCTATATTTGTGGCATGGGTGCATACGGAAGCACGTAGTTGCCTGCACCCATGTCTACCTGTGTAGAAACCAGAGCAGGACATGAGATAAACTCCTCTATTGCTCTCCAGTGTGTTGCCTTGAGACAAGAGTCTCAAGACGAGCGAATGAGAGCCTTCTGCTTTAGGCTAGCTGACTGTTCAGCAAGTGAGCTATAAGGACTCACCTGTCTCTGGCCCTCAGTGCTGGAGTTACAGATATTTGAAGGCATGCACAATTCTTTCCAGGGATCCGGGCTTTCAAACTCAGGTCCTAATGTCTACAGAACAAGCGCTCTTGCTCACCGCACTATCTCCCAGCCCCTAATAAAATACTGCTGTGTGGGGTTAGTGACTTCCACATCTACATGAGATTCCTGGTGGACTTTCCTTTGAAAGTGTCTTGTTCATTCATTCACAAAGTGAAAAGGGAACAGCCTTTCACAGTAGAGGCAACGAATGGACTTAGTATTTAATATGGATCACAAGTGGTCGCTCTTGCTAGGTTGCCAGATTAAACACAGACTGCCTTGTTAAATCTGAATTTCAGATAAATAATTTTTAATGCAAGTATGTCTCCTAATGATTACATTAAAAATTAGTCACTATTTATCTGAAATTAAATTTAACTAGATAGCCCACATTTTTACTTCTCAAATTTTGCAACACTATATCCTGCTTCATAGATGTAAGGACTCCTGCTTCTGAATATTCAGTTATTCACTGTTTGTTTCTGTCCTTGAAACAATAAACAAAGTACCATATTTTGAATACTATACAGCCTATTCTTCATCTTCAGTTGCCAGGGCCTCTAGTTAATTTGTGGATGCCATTAACAATTATAGATGGATGCTGGTGGCTGCGGTGAGTTTGCTTTGGGTAAGCACCATGACATCCATAGAGCTTTTATAAAATGCTACACAATCAATAAAAAGAAATTAGAGCCATCAATTCTGGGTGTAAAGATGTAATCAGCATTCAGGGGCATGTTTAATTCCTTATTTCAATGTTGTAGCAAGCAGAAGAATAGAAGAGATTTTTTTTCCTTTTGCCACCACTAAATTAATTGTTTCTTTATAAAAATACAATGTATGCCCTCACAGATAGCGCTGTCATTAGGAGACTTTGTAATCTGCAGCTTCAATCTTGCTTCTTACTCTTCCTGGACCACTGCTCCTTCATCTGTAAAATGAAGGGGTGAGAAGATACAATTCCGAGGTGTCAGGATTCTGGATTAGCTGCAGGCTTCCCCCAGCCCTCCGTGCCTGCTCCCTTTGTCTTCCCACAGTGACCTCACCTCCAGAAAAGCCTCTCCCTGGGGTAGGAAAGGCCTTCTCAAGCATAACAGAAACTATTACCAAATTTGTCATTAGTACATCTGATTACAGATATAAAAAACATTCTATGAACAACACTGAAAAACAAACAAAAAACTGGGACAACTGTCTGCATCCTACAATACAGGAAAATTTAAACATGCCAAGAAGAAATGGACAAGGGACATGATAGTTTACACACGGGGAGGGGTATAATAAATGCAAAAATATGCCCATGTATTAGGGATTAGAGATAAATGTTTCAAAGGGAAAAACAACACTATTTGCCTATCAAATTAACGAAATTCTGGGGGCTGGAGAGATGGCTCAGCGGTTAAGAGCACCATCTGCTCTTCCAGAGGACCCAGGTTCAATTCCCAGCACCCACATGGCAGCTAACAACTGTCTGTAGTTCCAGTTCCAGGCAAACACCAAGGCAAATAAATAAATAAAAG